>JAZHYW010019249.1:0-33021 GCA_037355805.1 Ixodes ricinus | reverse complement strand
TATTACGTATTGCTTCTTTCATAACTCAAAATGTGTCTCACACCGTAATTATTTAGTTAAATAAGTTGTTCGCGGAAACGTTCATCTTTTTAAAGACAGGGTCTTTCATACACCTTAGAGGTAACATATAATGCTGTAGTTGTTGAAAAATTCAGTGCGGATATTTGTGCGTTCTGCTACCTTTTCTGGCTCACATAATTGTCATATGAAACAATGAACTGCGGGCCTTTCAATGGCTTTTGGGGTATTTAGAAGATTAATTGCTTTAATATCTTTCCAGAAGAAGAATGACAGAATAAATCCAGTTTATACGATATGTTCACAAAAACGGATTAATTAAGAAACTCTGTTCTTGCTCAAAAAATTCAAAGACAGAATCCGAGTGAGGCAGTTGAAGTTCGCGCGTTTTTAAAGCAACGCGTGACCCATGAGTTTATATTGCATCCAGCGTTAGACTGTTGGTCTATCTCACTGATCAGTGGTCTATCTTGATAACGATGTCAGAAGTCTTCATGTGATGAAAGAGAAAACAAAATGACACCTTTCAGAAAAAACGGTAATGGTTAAATGGCGTATTTCTGTAATCGTAGCATTAATACATTGCCGCAATTTGTATTATTAATAATATAAATATTAATATTAAGATTTTTTGAATACTTCATTTTCAAGCTCGAAAATAATTGATTGCTTATATGATCTAATTTCAAACACGCGAACAAGTATGACAATCTAAAGTGTACTAATTATCATCATTTTTGCCAATTGCAGCATTTTTAATTACCAAGTTATAAAATAAATAAAGTCTAAAATCAATGACAAAACCCTAGCTAATGTGAGAAATTCATGTAAAATTAGATTACTGAGGATGCTATTAAAGTAGCGACTTCTGACAATCGGCCAAACTTCCAAAGTCACCGCACAATATCCTTCCAGACCAAATTCACCCCCCCCCCCACAGAAAAAAAAAAAAAGATTATTTTTTTAATTATTATTATTTTTTTAACATTCATTTTCTTTCGTATTTGTTTGCCGTCGTTTTGCCATCCTCAGCCTTTCCAGTACGAAGGAACGCCTACCTGCTTGCGCATCTGCTCATTGCAGCACGTTTCGTTGGTGTTGGAAAATGGTGAAACAGTAGTGAGTTCTAGTATTGCATATACGAGCGAACACAAGCGCTGTGTGTTTGCGTTAGCTTTGCATGTTCCACGCTGCGCGTGCGCGGAACCAGAAATCGCGATCTTGGGTCGGAGCATGGCAACGATGCGCATGCGAAACGTGGAGCAAGCCACCCTAACGCAAACGCACAGCGCTTGCGTTTGCTTCTATGCGCAATACTCAAACTCTCTAATAAGCTACAATCCCATACCGGCTGCAGCACCACATTGGGACAGTGAAGAGTGTTGTTTGCATTCAGAGACGACATTTCGCGAGCCATGATCGCGAGCAGTTCCGCCGTGCCCGCTGAGCAGGAGAATCGGGGGACCCTCACTAGAGCGCTTCCCGTTTCCGCCGCGGGAGGGCGAGCGGCGAGCTGGAGACGCGAATACAATGGGACCTAATCAAACGACAGCCTGCTTTCACAAATTCTTGAATTTTATAATTGGTGTTACTGCACCCTCGTCCTTCAACAGCACCATTTTTGCGGCGTGGTGTGAACCATCTCGCAAGTTGAGAGTAACGTTATCAAAAGCACGAATACGAGGGTACCATTACGTATATATAATGCGTTTCCTTCCGTGAACGATCGTACAAATACGCAATTTCGCTGGGTGGGGACCTATTGCTTTCATAGTACAGCGCGCATACAACTTCGGAGATCAGGGTTGGAGAAAGGTCGCACTATTGCTTTATTTGTGCGGTAGCTATAGTTATGTTATGCGAAATAAAGAGATTCCCTTTCTCGGCTGCGAAGGCTGTGATTGGTGCTATAATTATATTCGGCTTATTCTAGGAGCACTCGTCAAGACCTTGCACTTGAAAAATTAGGAACACATACAAACACACAAAAAACATAACATAGCCCCCTCCAAAAAAAAAAAAAGAAGAGAATTTGCAGTAGTATTTTTACGTCTTACTTGCATTTCCTATTTGTGCTATTTTATTTCTACTGAAAGACACTCGCCACGTACTTTACTGGAGTAATGGCTTGTAATGACATTGCACTCGTTACATACAAAAAAAATAACAGTTGTGTTGGTAGAAGGCAAAGTTAGCTCAGTGACCCACAACGAGAATAAAACAATACAGCGAGATACTATACTGTACAATCATTCTTATGTAAGCAAAGCGTTCAGCCCGAAAGCAATGTTCGACTAGCATTCACCTCCGGCTAAGTTACATTCTTCCGAGAAACTCCCAAGGCACACGAGACCGCACTCTCGGCCGCTATGTCGGTGACAAGTTCCTAATTACCTAGTGCTCGCTCAGGCGGCGCTAAGAATTCCCAGCAGAGGCGAACAATGCCAGCCAAGCAGCAGCCCTGCGCGAAGGCGACTCGGCGAACGCCACACGAACGTCCAAAAGAGCCCCTTTCGGCGTGCTCTCGCCCTGCCTGCTGCAGCTCGGCCACGGGTCAGGGCGCCTGGTTCGGGCAGCCAAGCGTACGCGCCGCAAGATTAACGCCTCCCAAACTCGCCCCCGACTCGTGAAAGAGTCGCCCGGGAACGACTTGGGAACGGCGCGGAGGAGGGCGAGGTCAAGACAGGGAGCTCCGACCGATACACCGCAGCGAGCTCTACCATAGATCCGACCAACCTCAAGCAGACAGTGCGGCGGGAGCTACGCGCTCTGCCGGACAAATCAGCCGCCTTCCTTTCACCACCCGACCCCACACTCCGCGTGTGAGTACAGGCCTGGCAAAATAGCTTTTTTACCTCCATAGAACGTGGAGGATGGCGACAAGACTCGGCAACTGGAGCAAGTGGGCCTGAGCCTGATGCCGACCCTCCTTCTACGCGTTGATTGGACACGAGACATGGCCGATCGCTCACGTAGCACTCCTGTCCAATCTCTGTCTGCGCTCGACCTCGCTGTTATGACGTCATACTTCTAGTGCACGGGCTTCGATTGTTCTGCGGGGTGTTGGTGGGTATGGGTGGGAGGGTGATCACGTGGCGAAAGATGGTGGAATGACTGGACCGCCGAGCGCCTTGCTATCACCGCACTGTCAGCGTAAGAAAGAACGGAGCATGTCTACACAGTTTCTCCTTACCACGGACTACAGCGGACGCTACCAGCCACCCGAACCAATCCAGCGTTGTGAACGTGTCACGTGACTCAACGGCTCACACATCACTGCGCCCCTTTTGAAGGGCACGTGACACTCACGCGGCATTGGGTTGGTTTCGGTGGCTCGTAGCGGCTTCTGCGGTCCATTGTGAGGGGAAACGGAGCCTAGAGACTGGCCGTTCGGAGGCCATCGATCGCCCCATGCAAGGAGCTCTGCTGCCGACACATGCAATCCCGGAAATCGGAGGCACGCGACGGTCTCGGAGGCAGTGGGCGACGTCCTCTGCGGAACCGCCGGCGACGCCGGAAGTCGTTAGCAAGGTTCGCTGAGCCGCGGCCATGTCGTTCAGGTCGCGCTTAGCTTCCGCGATCGGAAGCGGGGGGGATATTGCTCGCGTTATTTGCGGTTCAATCATTCGCCGGCACGGTGCAAGCGTTGATTGGAGAACAACAGCGGATGAGCCCGATATATATATGTATATATATATATTGGGTGTTTCTGGAGATACTTTCAAAAATCCCTACAAATAGAATTGTTATAAGAAAAAAAGAAAAAAAATCTATTTTCGAGAGCAGACTTTCAGCCACGTTTGAAGTCACGAATTGCAAAACAAAAACATTATTTAGCAAAATAATTACTCTTAAAATTTTACAATTAGCCTTTTGATTAGTGAAAACAAACATCCAGTTAGAAATTTGCGGAGTGTCGTTGAAAATCCCTTAAAGCAGTCAATTTAGGAAGATTATAGCACGTGTGAAGCGTGAGGGTGCGCTAAAGTTACCACTCGTGCAGCAGGCGGAAGGCTGGCGATGCGAAAACACGAATAAGTAAATCATCCGCGTTTCCACATCGCCAGCCTACCACGATTGGTAACTTTAGCGCACTTCCGCGCTTCACACGTGCTTTGTGCCTTCCTAAAATTGACTGATTGAGGGGCTTTCGTGACGCACAGCAAGTTTCTAATTTTGAACCATTAGTGTTACTTGCACTCATAAGAAAGTTATTTAGTGATTTTGAGTTAATTATTTAGCCAATTATAGTATGTTTTTTGTGGAATTTTTGTAATCTCTGACGTCCGCCGTGAATGGTAGTTCTTTACGGAACAAAGTTTCTCTTTCTCTCAACAACGCGATTGGTAGGAATTTTCGAAAGTCTTCGTTGAAACGAGCGGTATAATAGGTCGTGCCACAGGCAGAGGGAAATATGCCCGTGCTTTGTATGTGCCCGGAATTCTATGATAGGTTTATTGGAGTATTTCGATAAATTTTCTTTATTTTGTATAGTATTATTAGCCGGCGTTATTTCAAGGGTGCCAAATTCTCCATAGCACCATCTATTTTCTTCTCCTTACTATAAATAAATAAATAAATAAATAAATAAATAAATATATATATATATATATATATATATATATATATATATATATATATATATATATATATATATATATATATATTGTAACGGACAAGAAAGAAAAGGAGAGGAAGAAGAAGAGGTCGTGTGGAGAACTGGGGGACTGAATTCTGGGTGGCCCGTTTAACCTATGAGCTGAGACGACCGTAACATTTGGTGGCAGCGGTGGGATGACGAAATGGCAACCCAATCGGAGGCAAGTGGCATGATCTCAACTTCTTTGACGATGCAAATCACGGAGCGGTTAGCTAATCTGCTTGCCGAAAGGAGTGCTACGGACATCATGAACCTGCTTGGAACCCTCGACGATTGCCCTGCAACCCGTCTGTCTCTGTTGAAACTGCGGTCGAACGTCAGGTTGCCGATGTAGGGCAATGCCTCAATGAGGGCCTTTCGTCCGTGGAATCTCGGATTCGACTGGCTGTGCACCACGGATTGTCACTCAAGCTGCCGACATTCGATGGGCGGTCGTCTTGGCAAGCCTTCATCATCCAGTGTGAAACGGTTGCAGACTTCTATGGGTTCGACGCAACGTCCAGAGCTCGTGCAATGGTGGCCCAGTTGAGGGGGAACGCTGCTGAATGTTTGGAGAACATGTCTGCAACAAGTCGTTCCTCATATCAGCTACTCATAGAAGCCTGGCTTTGGTGATGAGCATCTCCAGTAATTTCACCTGACTGCTGAGAAACACCGCCGCCAAGGCACGGACACACTCCAGGAGCTAGCTGACGTAATCCAGCGGATGGCGAGGAGAAGAGCGCTCGTCGGATATACGGAAGTCGACGTGGAGCCGATAGCAACCACTGCTTTCATCGACGTAATCGAAGACACCAACATTCAGCTTTTTGTGCGACTCGCCCACCCAACCACGACTCGTGCAGCACTGGCTCGCGCACTCGAAGTTCAAGCAGCCAACAAAGCAATGGACATGGTGTCGACATCTGGAATCCAGCTTCCGGGACTGGCTCAACGATCTTCTTCGGTACGTTCAAGTAAACGTCGTTGCTTCACATTGGGCACTTAGCTCGATCCTGCCCAAATCACTTGGCCCCGTGCAAGACGCAACCTATACCAACGCCAAACGTTTCAAGGGACAGTGAGCCTGGCAAGCTTGAGTCTTATGTAGTACATCATGTCCCCCTGGTGACAACCTCACTACGCACCTCACCAAGACCATGTCTTTCAATTCATATTCATGAGTTGGGACATGTGAATGCTATCCTGGACACCGGAGCTGCGGTAAAGCCCGGTTCACAGCAGTTGCGTTTGACTGCGTTTGACTGCGTTGCGGCAGCAGACACCAGGACACCCCTGCTGCTTATATCGCGTGCCAAGAAGATTCCTTGAATTGAATTCCACGCTTCATACGAAGCACAGATGTGCCGGTGACTCGCTTTCGGTTCTCGCCGCAACGCAGTCAAACGCACTCAAACGCAAGTGTCTGAACCGGCCTTAAGTCTAATTGATTCTGCATTACTGCAATCAGCGAAGTGTATCATGGCCAAAACACTACCTGGTACCGTCTGTCTTATATCTGCCGACGGTTCTACAATCGAACAAGAAGAACAGATCTCGTTGACTGTGGAAACCTTAGGAACAACAGCCAACCTTCCCTTTGTAATTGTGCACAAGTTACATTGGTAAATGATACTCGGCCGTGAATGGTGTTCAAACGTCTAGCTCTCTCTATCGTTTCGAGTAGGTGAACATTGTTTGGCAACCCTGCCAAATTTCAGTATAGTCATAGACTTCTTTATATTCGCAAAGCCTGGCAGTTCGATGACGGAGCCATAGAGTGCCCGGTCGCATATTTGGAGCGCGAGGATCTGGTAGCACAGAGCATTTCTCGGGGAACCTGGACGTCAGCGCACATCCTCAGGTGCAGCAAGGACCCCAAACATGGTTTTCAAACCCGACGAGGAAGGAAGCGGTAGCCCGAGGAACGCGAGAGTCACGAGCGGACACTCCATCCCTCGAAACAAGTGTGTTTCGGTGTCTCGCCGCAGCGGGGCGCCCGTCACATGCCTCTTGTTTGCCGCTCTACCTTTTCACTTTCGGTGGCCGCGTCTCGTGGCGATCTGCCAGGCTTTATCAGTATATAGGAGGCTATGGTATAGGATAGGCGATCAGTCTAGTTGGTTTGTGACAGAGTGGCCCCAAGGAGATAGCGGGGGAAACAAAGAAGCAACTTCCTGATTTTGAGAGCTTATTCGATTAATTAATCCTAGCGTGGTCCAGCGCGAAAAACCTGACGAAGACCATGCAGCCCAAGCATCAGTCTGGACCGTCGCAACTGTCTACGACATTTTTGTCTACACTAATGGCACCGATGGCCAATCGCAAACCACAGAAGGTGTTCCGTATTGTCGCAGCATCGGACATTGGTGTGCCAAAGCTATCTGCAGTTTGGGCTACAGCAATAGTTCCAGGTTCAATGACGTCAAGAGATATCCTAGTTGAATCACTGCTACAGTCTCGTCCTGGATGGAATCTGCTATTGGCGACGTGCGATCGAAAGTCTTCGCAGTGGTTGGCCTTCGACGATTCGTCCTAATGCTGACCATGACGTCAGCAAAGGATTTCTCATCGGGAAATAAGAGTAATGGTAGAGCTTCAATCTTGGCGGTGTTGGCAGTGTTGGTTTCAGAGCGCTATAATTTCAGGCTCCCACCATGCTAATTACAAACTCCATATAACTTGTTGTTTGCAAGATAATGACGTCACAAGAGGAAACCATAGGGGGCGCCACCAAAACTTCCCACCGCTAATACCTCGCTGCCTTGTTTCTTGCGAGAAGGGGAGTTTCATGCTTCCAGTTTTAAGGGGGATTCAACCGCTATTTATTTGTACCCTTTTCCTCATAGATGGCGCAGAATTTTTCCGGAACAAGCGAGTTGCATGTTCGCAGCTGCGCATGCAGGTTGGGCACTCGAGGTGGGCTCGGGCCACGGGCTGTTCGCCGCCAATCGCGAGCTAGATCTTCTTCGCTCTGCGTCCGCCGCTGCAGGAAGCGGCCAACAGGCGGCGCGAGATACGAGCCAGTACATACGTAGATTACAGTGGCTTACAAAACGTAGAACAAGCTCTGATTTCCGAATGAATTCGAAGTTCCATCCACGTTCGAAATTATCGAAAGCACAAGGTGCGGCGTTGCGGCCGTGTGGAGCACCCCATTTACCAATCAAACGTTGTTCTGAAAAAAAAAAAAAAGTTTTAGAGCTTAATTTAAAACTAGAAAACAAAAAAATAAAGTGGCAGTTTTGCACTTCCTGTGTCCTATATCGGCCTGCTCCTCGTCTGAATACTGGTTTGCAAACTCGCTCCCAGGTTGTGTGGATTAAAGCCCATCTGTCCTGGGAAAAGTGTCGCCAATCATTTTTGTGGAAATGCTCGAGACACGTGCCGCGCGCCACTTCTGGGAAGAACTAAAGCCACTACATGAGCTTCGCTTAGAGTATCGGCACTCTGTTCCCCAAGGTTGTTGTGGGTGCCGACATTTTGGTGTTTGTGCAGAGTAGACGCAACTGCCGATCGTAATGATTCAAAAGTGCACTTCTCAGCATTAGATTCGGTGTTAGGAAGCTCATAATATTGTTTTGCTCTGCTGCGAACTGTTTAAACATCCGTGGAGGACGGAAAGGCGTTTCTGTTTTTCAGACAAATCTTCAGATAACTGGCAACCATGATTTTAAGCCCCAATATGAACAAGCGTCGTTACTCTGAAGCGTAGCTTATTAGGTGGCACTATATATAGAAGAACATGGCGTCTGAAATCTAGCTCAGTGCTGCGCTGTTCCGCCATGATCTTCCCTAGTGCCACTAAATAAGCTACGCTTCAGGGTAACGACACTTGTCCATATTGTGGCTTAAAATCATGGCTGCCAGTTATCTGAAAATTTATTTGAAATCACAGGAAACACCTTTCCGTCCTCCACAAATGTTTAAACCTTCGCGACAGAGAGAAGCAATATTACATGAGCTTCCTAACACTGAATCAAATGCTGAGGAAGTCGCACTTTTGAATTATGACGATCGGCAGTTGTGCCTGCTTTTTACAAGCACCAAGATGGCGGCGCCCACAGTAATCATGAGGAAGAGAGTGCCGACCCTAAGCATAGCTCATTTAGCGGCGAGGTCCACACTTCTGCACGTTCAGAGGTGTGGACCTCGTCGAAGAGGTCCACACTTCTGCGCGTCGAGTCAAAAGCAACAAGACGCAACCGTTTCCCACCCGTGAACTGTACCAAGGAGTTCTCTGTCCAAGCAAGTGGCGCGGCTCTATTACTCGTCCACTATCGCGCGCCAAGTGCACAGCAGCTGACAAGATTGGCAACGGGTATGGCAAGAAAGGACACTTTCCGTCTGTCTGCCTGCCAGCGAAAAAGAACCACTCAAATACAAAAAGCCATGTAGTACTCGAGTTATCTTCATAAATTCCATAAGTTAAAGGCGCTGCCGGCAAGTTAAAGGGAGACTCAAGCGGTTTTTGGGGAAGCTACTTTTGGTGCGATGGCGTTAAGGAAGTGTCAGTGAATGATTATCTTCAGTTTTAAAAGGCAGAACCGCCTATTAATCACGCAGGAATAAAATACGTGCGGACTCTTTCCTGTACTTGCGAGGACCAATGAAATTATCGTATGTTTGAAAATTTTGGCGGCCTTTGTAAAGTTTCGCTAAAGAAACAATTTTCAGTTTATTTAAATATGTTGTGCATGATAATTTCACAAGACGTAAAATAGTTCTAGTTTAAAATACGCGATACTGCAATTATCGTTTCACAAACAAGGGACTACGTTTTCTCCTTGCCTTCTTCCGCGGGGGTGAATTTCCCGTTCCCCTGGGATGCGCGGAAGCGCACGTATCTGCGCGCACATGGCATCGGTGTTGATCATCGACGTGGACGGCGTGGTGAAAGCTCATCGTTCCGCGTAAAAGCGCTATCCTTGACTGTGAATTTTCGTCGTGTGTCGTTATGATAACCCAGCACGTACTAGAAGGGAAGACCCACCTACTCGTGCGGCGATGCCGTGGCGGCGCTCTCAAGACAGCAGAAACGCCCGTGCCGTCGTGTTTGTTTACTTCGACTACAGTGGTGCTTTCTAAGCATTTGTGTCCTCGAACATCGCCCGGATTTCTTATTTGGCGCATTTCATGCGTGTGCTCAAGTTCAAGGTATTACTGGCGCGTACCGTATAAAGGACGCGAAGTTTCACGCGTTTTCATCACCGGAGAAACGTTATTAGTGTTAGCAATCCTGAACGCTCGCAACGTCTATCTGATCACGAATTCATATTTCTACGTTGCTATATCGCTGCTAAGATTACATTGTCTTTTATAATCGTAGAAAATGCGTGTGGCGATATTTGTACTATTGCAATGTCGTGTATAGAGTCGTGATCGTCCAAGACGGCGTACGGCATCTTTTTATTTTCTTTTTTTCATCCACTGTACCCTGCAAGCCTATCAAGAAAAATCAATAATAAAGCTTTAGGCTATAAAAAACTGTCTGTCTCTATTCTGTTACGGCATTGAGTAGCAGTGCGTCCCCTTTTAGAGGGGCCGCTGAAACAGCTGACGGCGACCCGCTGTGCTTGTAGTAATTGCAAGTGTGTACTCGTGGCGCAGAGCTGTCGTTCCGGTCGCTCCGGTTGCAACGGACGCAGTCGTAAGTACGCGCTCGTTGCACATGTCTGAACCAGCCTTCCCCCGTCCTCCCGAGGCGAAAGTCAACGTGGCGACATCGTTTGACATCACGTAACAGAGGTAACGCTGCGATGTCAAACGTTGGTTTGGTTACGACCTGCCCCAACCGCAAATCGAAGAACGCCCGAAAAGGTCTGCGTTTCATCATCCTCGGAACTCGAACAGGACTCCGAAGCGCTGCTATCGTCCACATCGCACGTCGGAGTGGCGTCATAGGAAATCATCCCCAGGTCGGCTGTCCGCCGAAGAATTTCAACCTCCAACGGCATCAGGTCCTTGAGCGTAGAGAACGCCGCCATGATCGAAGCTCGAATGACAAAGAGGTTCGGCCGATGCGGCTACCTCCGGATCACTGCGCGACGGAACGTCGTCCAACGCCATTGGCCCGAGATACTTTTGATAAGCGTGCGAGGACCAATGAGAGTGGTTTCGTTTTCGGATGGATTCGAGGTTTGGCGGCCTTCAATTACATTTTATTAAAGAAATAATCACCGTATGACTATACTATTTGGTTTTTAGGGATACTTGGGGCGTCTAAATTCAGCTGTCATCATCAAAACACGAACTCAAAAACCACTTGAGTGTCCCTTTAAAGGCGCTGCCGGCGAGTGCATACTAAATTCATTTGATAAAATTTACGCTGACAAGTACCGCCAACTATTGTTGTGGAAACGCGCAAGACACGTGCGAGGAGTTGGTGCTCCGCTGCCATTCGCTTCCAAGGGCCGCTCCTTTCAGTACTGCGCCGACAACTCGACAACTGCTTCCAAGGGCCGCTCGAGACACGGACCTCGTGCACTGGCGCATTTGACGCCACTTGCAAGACAAACGCGAACACATCCAAGGGCTTTAGTCCAGACCACGGTGTAGTCCAGACAGATAAAGAGGGATCGGTGGCCAAGTGCAATAAAGAAAATAAAAAGGATCGGTGGCTGAGTGGGTTAGAGCACACCAGCTCGGAGCACGTAGAGCGAAAGCTCGCGCTGTAGAACCCAGGGATCCTGGGCTCAATCCCCACCCCTGCCCGTTTCGATCTGGATGAGCATCGTACCGGCATGTGGTCATTTATCACTATTGCGTGATGCACGTTAAAGACCCCAGGCTACCGGTTGTACTGCACCCTCTAAATTGCTCACCTACAGCAGGGAGACAAGTCGCCCGTTGAGGCAGACTATGTTCTAGGCTGTATAAACCTACACACACCCCAATTTGTTCCAGACAGGTAAGGATAGCACCGCTTCATTCCACCGTGACATAGTAAGATCACTGTTGAAAGGGGTGTTCATAACGGACAATAGGATAGTGACTCCTGAGGTTATTTATGAAGACTCTAAAGTTATTTAGAAATCCATTTGATTTTGCCTAAAAATTAGAAATGTGAAGAGAAAAAAAAGAAAAAGAAACGTACGCCTCACCTTAGGTAGAAACGTATTTTCTGCCTATTGATGGCCTGTTTGGCTTTCTTAGTAATCCGCAAAACGGAAAGTGTTAAATTTACAACAAAAAAATTGTTTCGGGCGCCAAAACGTTAACGTCAAAATTCAATTTGCATCTCAGAGTAAGCATTTGTTTGTTGGTTAAGAAAATATATTGTAATTGTTCAAAATAATAGAAATCATGCTTCTTGTTTTGTTTTTCATATCCACTAGCCACCAAACAAGGTTTACAGAGAATGAAAATATCTGAAGTAATGTTTCATAAGATAAATGTTGTTCGGAATAAGTATTTTAGCCTTCTTTGCAACTCATTCAACTATTTGTTTTATTTCCAAATTCATATTAGTAGGGTGCATTCATGTGCGCTTTGCTTAGGGTGGAGGCATCTGGCCATATCGTCCAACACTTTTTTTTTTTTCAGAGGCGCGTGAAAGAGCGTGTCCCGGCACGCGTTTGTGGCGCTGACTGTGCTATGATGACATTTTGTTTTCGTTGATTTATTTGTATTTTACCCGTGAGCGCGTGCTGTCGGCATCGGGTACTACAAAGGGTGGCATCACCCTAAGCAGGAGGACAGTGAGGTACCCTACATATTAGGATATCTATGTTCCCTGCACGACCTTAGGGTGCTTACGAGCCACGCTTGTAGCGTATGCAAGCGTTTGACTACGCGAGCTAACATAGCACACAAAAAAATTGAATTAACAAAAGTATCGCCTTCAGAGGCCTTTCGCTAGGAGTCTGCTTATGACTATACTTCGTTTCAGCTTGGGTCCAGACGCAGCCGATGCTACAAGCGCGAGCTCCGGGCTTCCAGCGTCCCTGCCAAGCACGCGCGCTCGTGCAGTACAGGCACTGCTCAGGGCCACACGCTCGTGCTTGTAGCGTCGGCTGCGTCTGGACCCAAGCTGAAACGAAGTATAGTTACACTTTTTTTCAACGTTCAAAAAGTGCCGACCAACGGAGCCATCAATTGTAATTTTGTTGTATCTATGTTTATACAGCGGGAAATTAGTTAGCTCTGAGGGCATCTGGTGTGTTCGTTGGAGATGAAAGACAGTGCAGTATACCGCTGCTTGTCTGACGTCTTTAACGTGTATCACGCAATAGTGATACATGACAGCACGCCGGTACGATGGTCATCCAGATTGAAACGGGCAGAGGCGGTGGATTGAATCCACGATCATTGAGCTTTACAGCGTGAGCTTTCGCCACACGTGCTACCGATCCACGAGCAACGAGACATCGCGGTCGAATTTGAGCTCGATAGAAAAACAACAACAGCAACAGAAAGAAAATCTCCGGTTTGAGGCATTTAGTACTAGTGTCGCCATCTCGTTTAACAAGTTGGAAATAAAATTAACAGGGTGATTTTATTTACACAAATTCGCAAATACAATAATATTTTGCTTTCTCGTCATGGTCCTAAAATTAAGATTAGAGGCACCCTTAGTACGTACGGCCAAGCGTTTTGTCACGTTTGTATTCTAAACAATTGTATTTTCAAAAATGCCTCAAAACGCGCTAAAAACAGTCAAAACGGTCATATTTCTGCATTTTATTAAAGATCTCCAGCGCTCTATAAGAACAATCCAAGGGCCGTACAACCTTCATTACGTTATCACAAGTAACCCCCAAAAGAATGAATACTATCGTGCATTCCTAAAACTCAGGTTTGTGTAGCGAAATTTGCCCATTGAGTGAAGAGCGGTTGAATCCCCCATAAACCTGACGAATGGTGACCTGTTCCTGAATCCCGGTGAAGACTTCGGACCTGTGACATTTGCCCTCTCACATGCCACTGTCGCGACAATTAGTGCTACACCAACGATGTCTTTCCCGCAAGATTGTCTTGAAAAAGGTAGTGATCTTCCGTGGTCGGAATTTAATTTCGGCCACAACTTAACGAACTGTAAAAAGGCACAGACAGATCTGCTCTTAGACTTTCGACAGTGCATTGCTATTATACCAGAATAGCTAGGGTGCACACCACTTGCGCGCCACACCATCAATACTGGTGATCACGCTCCAGTACATCACAATCCAAGACGTGTTTCGATGAGAGAACGGGAGGAGATAAACCACCAGCCAAACGACATGCCCATTATAATTAACTCCAACAGTCCTTGGTCGTCACCAGTTGTCCTGGTTAGGAAAAAGACGGCCCTACAAATTTTCGCGTGGACTACCGGAAACTTAACAGCATAACAAAACCAGACGTGTATCCTTTGCCAGGACTTGACGATGCCCTTGATCGCTTTCATGATGCCAGCTACTTTACATCTCTGGATCTCATGTCCGGATATTGCCAAGTGGAGCTGGAGCCGAAAGATTCGAAGAAAAACTTCCTTTGTGATTTCTGACGGATTGTTCCAGTTTAACCGTCTTCCATTCGGACTCTGCAATGCACCTGCGACGTTCCAGCGCCTCGTGGATAGGGTGCTTGGACACCTGAAGTGGATGGTGGCGTTAGTTTATCTTGATGATGTTATTGTATACGCTGACACCTTTGAAGAACACCAGCACCGTCTGCGTCTAGTGCTAAATGCCCTCAACAATGTGCATCTCCGTCTGAAATCATCGAAATGTTTGTTCGGATGCGACCAAGTAATTTACTTAGGGCATGTTGTCAACAAAGAGGGTATTCACCCGTATTCAACCAAGCTGACAGCGCTAGCCAATATTCCTGAGCCCACTACCACGAAGCAGTTGAAAAGCTTTTTAGGCTTTGCGTCTTATTTTCGTCGATTTGTAAGAAACTTCTTTTTCAGAGCTGTTCCACTGACTGAGCTTCTTAAAAAAGACACCAGGTGGCGTTGGTGCGCAAGGGAACACGCTTCTTTTGCTCATATCAAAAGAGCACTTATTTAACCACCAACTCTGACTCGTTTTTCAGAAGAAGCACCGACGTTCATTCACAATGATGCCAGTGACGAAGGGCTTGGCGCTGTTCTTCTCCAGAGGAACAGCGCAGGAGTAGAACATCCCGTTATATACGCGAGCCGCAAACTCAGCGAACCAGAAAGTCAATGTCATTCTTCAGAAGTCGAGTGCCTCGCTGTTGTTTGGGAAGTGGAAAAGTTCCGTCCATACATCTACGGAAAGCATTTTACAGTCGTGACAAATAACTATGCTCTCAATTGGCTTCAGTGAAAAAAAAAAGAAAAAGAACAATCTTTTTTTGAAACTGACTCGGTGAGCAATGAAACTGCAAGAGTTGGACTTTTTGATCGTTCATAGAAGTGGGAAACAGCACCACGACGCAGACTTCCTCTCACGGCACCCCAACGAAGAAACCAGAGTTGCTCCTGTACTCGCACTCTTAGATTTGCAGTCGGCGCAAGCAGAAAACGTGACACATTGGACGTAATCCAGTTGCTCTGTGACGAAGTGAACGGGAGATCGCGACTTTCAGAACGTTGCTTACGGCGTCTACGAGCGTACTACCAGCTTCGGGACGGTCTGCTGTGTCATCGAGCACATCCCTCAGGACCGTGGCACCCCGTAGTTCCCCCAAAGTGCGTCGGAAAGAGATGTGCCATAATTAGGGCTCCATGTTTTCGGATAAATCCGAAAAACTCCGAAAAACACCCGCCGGTAAAATTTAAACTCCGAATTGTTATGAGCCTATGCCAACCCCCCCCCCCCCCCCCAACAACAAAAATTTTTTTTTTTTTTTTACAATTTCGACAGCGCAGGATTAACGGTCCTGGGAAAATGACAGCATAATTATCTTTCAAGCCTCGGACCGTTTTCAAGAGGGAGTCTTACGGCTTGTCTCGTCAAGGTTGGTTCAGGGAAACAGGTCATCGTACCATTCGTGTCACGACAAAAGCCACTCTTTTGGTTTCCAGTTTGGGCCATGGGATTTGGGATTTAGAGAAAGGAGAGGGTATGTTTCTGGGGGTAACAGTGAAAGCTATGGACCATAGAGATTGTATAAAATAGTGAAGAGGGGCAGTTGAAACTTCTCTATTACATCCTTAACCACTCCACCTCGCGCGGCCGCGGGATAGATTGATGGGATGACTACGAGCTTCCTTGCGGCTACCTCCGGCAGTTTATTGATTTTAAGGTATCGACGTTTATCGAAGCCACACTTGTGTGCGACTTTTGTCGTGGGACAAATTACTATTGCCAATGACACCAACGCCAAATTCAACTGAAGAAATCTTAATTGATACAAGCGCGTTTTATTTTTTATCTGGCATACGTTTGCACCCGGTTATTATTTATTATTTTTAATAGGAAACACTGCGAAATTAATCTCCGAATTTCGGAGAATTTGGGATTTACGAAAAATAAACTCCGATAAACACCGAATTTTCGCTAAAAAATAAACTCCGAAAAACACCCTCCGAATTTCACGAAAAATAAACTCCGAAAACACGGAGCCCTAGCCATAATGCTCCAACTGCGGGTTATCTCGGGCAACACCGGACGCTCGACAAAGTCGCCAAGAGATTTTGGTGGCCGCTCCTCAGGACGGATGTCCGACAGTACGCCGCGTCTTGCACATGCCAACTGCGGAAAACACCACCGCACCCGGCGAAGACCGAGCTACAGCAAATACCACCTCCAGGCAGCCAGTTTGAGGTTGTTGGAATCGATCACCTGGGGCTGTTTTCAAAATCTGATGATGGAAACAAGTACGTCATTGTCGTAACGGACTACCTGACGATGTGGGTCGAAGTGGAGGCAGTCCCCAATACTTCAGCTGTGCATCTCGTCGCCTTCGTCAACAAACACCTTGTACTGAGGCATGGTAATAATATCTTATCATATCTGACCGGGGAACGTCATTCATGTCCCGATCTTTCGGTTTGTGCTTTGCGAGATTATGAAATCGAACATGCGACGCTTCACCCTATCATCCTCAAACGAACAGCCTCGTAGAGCGTACCAACAGCAGCATTGGAGATATATTACCTGCGTGATCATCAATAAATCTCGCAAGAAATGGGACACGTTCATTGGTACAGCGGCGTTAGCGTTGAACACTTTACAACAGGAAGTGACCGCCAAATCTCCATTTGAGCTAGTTTACGGAAGACTCCCGACGCTTCCGCTGGAGTCATCGATGGGCGCTGCGTGGACCCGTCGGGCGCGAGAGTATGAAGAGAACTTCTCTGAACGACTAAGTGAAGCAAAAAGCTTGCTCTAATGGCGATTCTAAATAAGCAGTCAAAGTTGGCCGAACGTCACAACAAAGGCACCCCAATGCCGTCGTTTTCACCAGGTGATGTTGTGCTTCGATCTTCGAAAGCACCTAAGACGTCCACAGCACTCGGAAAATATTTTGCCCAGATAGTGCGGATTTTTCAAGATCAGCAGGCAACTTAGCCCCGTAACGTACTGTATCGAAAACCTTGACACCCTGCCTCAGCGAGGGTGACGCCGCACTTTGACAGCCCATTGAAACCATCTGAAACCTTATATCACACGTAGTGACTATCTTAGCATCGTCTGCGACGGACTTCCAAACAGGGAGGGGCGAGTGTAACGGACAAGAAAAAGGAAGAAAAGGAGAGGAAGAAGAATGGGTCGTGTGGAGAACTGGTGGACCGAATTCTGGGTTGTTCGTTTAGCCCATAAACGTTTTCATTGTTTTCTGGCGACGTTTTCATTTACCTAAGTTTTTTTCCTGAGTTCAAGATTCTATTCGTTTATCATATACATATATAAAACCAGGAAAGCGGAGGGTGAGAGGGGGAGGAGGGGAGAGGAGCGATCGCGTGTCCCCCCTCCCTCCTTCCCCCCTCCCCCTCCCGCGTAGGGTCCCCCCCCCCCCCCAAACAAAAACAACAAATATATATATATGTTTTTTTTTTTTTTCAATGTGCTATGGTTAGAATTTTTAGCGTACAGAATCACATTTAGGACCAGAACAGTGGTATCATTAGTTCGAGTCATCTTAAAACACCTTTTGGGACAGTCCGAAGTCCACATTGGGTCATCAAAATGATCTCTGGAACAGAAGCCTACACTTCATTATCATTCCTTCCAGTGCTAATAATTAGGATTTATTTGTTTGCCAGTCTAACTAAAACACAACGCTTTTCTCTTCCCCTTTCGGTGCAACCATTCTTAGCATTAACTGCACCAGAGGCATCATTTTTGCTTAAAGGGGGTGCAACGATTTCCGGACTTCGGTCAAAGATTTGTGGAAGTTGCCCTCTGACACTTCTGAAGTAAAGAACAGAAAACCGATTTCGGCTGCGTGTTCTAGTTGTTGCGCAAAAAAAAGATCAATATTGGCATTTCGGGCACCCCTCAACTCACTCCCAGTCGTCAGGGTCACACCTGGTCGCACTCCCAGTGACGTCATTCGGAGTGTCGTGTAGCTTCCTGTGTGCTATCTCGGAGGACGCTTCCTCTCCCTCTCTCTGCTGACATTAGCGGGCGTAATGCTGCAGCTTAGAGACGAGCGATGTCACGTAATCTTTTCGCCGTAGTTCCTTCGGCTGCCACTTGGGGTTGCAGGGGGGAAAAGCTCGACTTTTGCTTTGCGATTATGCAGCGGAATCGCGACATTTTTAATAATGGAGGTGTTTTCTCTATTCTCCGGGACACGATAAATAACGTAAAAAGGACGAGATGCAAATTCTTTTAACCATAAAATTGTTGCACCGCCCCTTTAAGAAAACTCAAAGAGCTGCTTTCGAAACCTATAGTGATTGATGAAGGAAATAAATTATTTGAATCTACGAATCTTTGGTATAAAATCAAAGGTAAACCAAGTGGTATTCTGCTGATATAATGTTAAAATAGAATAATGTTGAGTTCCAAGTCACGTTCGTTCAAGTTCTAAAGGTTGTAAAGCTGCAACTTTTATTACACCTAAAAGCGCATTGTTTGTTTTTTAATTGCGCATATCGTTGGCACTTGGTATGTAGATGTTTATTCGAATGCAAAACGACATCTGGGTGATAAATATGCATGCTTAAAACACCGTTGAAAACTATAATCTTTCGCTTCACTGCTTAAGTTAATTTAGTTTTAATTTAAACTTTATTGATTGTGCCCTCAAACAGTTGGAGCTATATCTAGATATGGCTACTAAACGAGCGACTGTGAAAGAAAAAGGTGCAGCCCAACCAGACATAATCGAGGTTAGTAATAAATGCTCTCAATTTTCCCAACAATTCTTTCTTACATCTTGGATTCGAAAATAAAACACGCGGCCGCGCTAAAGCGAAGCGAGAGACGTAGAATCGCCCACGGATGTCGCTTCTCCCTAGCGCACGAGTGCGCGGTGAGGGGCGCACTCAGCCAGACCGATATAAAGTCCCTCGATATGTTTGTGTTTGCCTTGCAAGTAGCGTCAAATGCGCGAGTGCACGAGGCCCGTGTCTCGAGCGGCCCTTGGAAGCAAATGGCGGCGCAGCACTGAAATGAGCGGCCCTTGGAAGCGAATGGCGGCGGAGTACCCGCTCGTGGCACGTGTCTCGCGCGTTTCCACAACAATGGTTGGCGGTACTTGTAAAAAACGACTTTATCAAGGGGCTTTAGACCGATATCACCTGGCGTTTGGCGCATGCCTGACGCCAGCATAACCTATAGTTCACAAAAGGCAGCCGGCAGCAACGTTCAGTGGCAGCGCCCGAGACGGCGCGAACCGGCTCGCGCCCTGCACTCGTAGAGCTTCAGCGAGGTTGTCGCACGTGCAGGAACACTAAAGTTCCCTCGATGAATCGCGACAGTGGTGGCATAGCCAAGCTGGCTGGTTTGAGCTAGGGTGCCTTCATGTGCGCTTTGCTTAGGGTGGAGACATGTAGCCATTTTGTCCCACACGTTTATTTTTCTTTTTTGTTCAGAAGCGCGTGAAAGAGCGTGCCCCTGCACGCGTTTGTGGCTCTGACTGTGCTATGGCGACATTTTGTTTTCATCGATTTCTTTGTATTTTACCCGTGAGCGCGTGCTGTCGGCATCTGGTACTACAAAGGGTGGCATCACCCTAAACAGAAGGACATTGAGGCACCCTAGTTTGAGCACTCTATTAGAAATTTTGTGATACCTCCGTGTACTCTCCGTGTTCAACACGAAGATCGCATTATTTGTTACGTTATTCAGAGCGATGGCTGAAAGCTTCGAAAATTCGCACAAGCCTAAAAGCAACATTCCGTTGGTGTTCGCCCCCCTCCCCCCCCCCCACTGTGCAATTTAGCTTCCGTATTTATAAAGTGAAATTAAAGTTTTCCTCAATGTTGGCTCAAATCTTTCACATTCTGGTGAAATGTAGCAGGATGTAGCGAGGCAACCACTTTTGGGCGGTTTGGCGCAAATGGTGCAGTAATCAAATCACTGCGAAGAAGTAGTCTCTATTCTTAGCTTATGCACAGTCAAGAATTAGATGCAGCACCGTGAGAGTCCCGAATAAGCAAAAGAAAACTAAATTAATCTTACGTATAATGTCGGGAGACACGGACGCGCGTTCAATAAACTACGCCCCAAACGCAGGCAATATCCGCCTTGTCAATCAAACAAACATCTATGGACATTGAGAACAAGCGCTTCGAGACACGGACGAGAGTAGGAATAAGACAACACAATGCGCTAACTTCAACTGGTTTAATCGTCAGAAAGTCAAGGGTATAAATACTCCGCATCATCGCGCCATTCAACCAATCCCATGCCACGCCAATGCTCGCAAGAACTGTGTCTCTTTGTCGCCCAAATCGATCGACGCCACGCTGGCTCACCGATCCCCGTAGTTTTTTTGTTTTTAGAGCGCAGCTCTTAGGCGCCCGTTTCCGGCTTGAGCGGCGTCGCCGTCGCCGCCGCTGTCGCCGTCGGCGTAACCACGCGGTGCGTGATGGGTAATTTTCCCCGCTAAATCTAGCGGAAATTTTTCCCCGCTAAATCCAGAGAAAAATTTTTCCCGCTAAATCTAGCGGGAAATTTTCCCCGCTAAATCTAGCGGCAAATTTTTCCTGCTAAATCTAGCGGAAAATTTTTCCCGCTAAATCTAGCGGAAAATTTTCCCCGCTAAATCTAGGGGAAAATTTTCCCCGCTAAATCTAGCGGACAATTTTCCCCGCTAAATCCCGCGGAAAATTTTCCCGCTAAATCTAGCGGGAAATTTTGCCCGCTAAATCTAGCGGAAACTTTTTTCCCGCTAGATTTAGCGGGAAATTTTCCCCACTAAATCTAGCGGAAATTTTTTCCCGCTACATTTAGCGGAAAATTTTCCCCGCTAAGTTTAGCGGAAAATTTTCCCCGCTAAATTTAGCGGAAAATTTCCCGCTAAATCTCGCGGAAATTTTCCCCGCTAAATTTAGCGGGGAAAATTTCCCGCTACAACTCCCGTTACAGGGAGTTGTAAACGGCTTTTTATCAGGTCTGCCTTTATAATTTCCCTTACCGTCTTATCTTTATGTTCTCTAATAACAGTGCACAAATTAAATTCAGGTTTGCACCCACAATCATGGTAGTGCATTGACAAATGACCGTCACGCTGTCCGCTCACTTTTTGCTTGTGTTCGCGCAATCTATCATTTAGACATCTTCCCGTCTGTCCCACGTAGTTTGTGCCGCACGTCAGCGGGATCTGATAGACAACTCCTTCTGCGCATTCTACAAACGGACTGCGATGCTTTTTCACGCAGCCAACCGGTGGTTTGCGGTAAAGGTCCGTTAGTTTGCACAACTTGGCAAGTTTTTCCGATCCAAAAAAACCACCCGAGCATTTACACGGTTTGCTATCTTTTTAAGATTGTGTGCGGTTTTGTGCATGTAAGGCACAATCGCCACTCTTTGTTTCTTTTGGGCCATATCTTGATCGGACTCGCTACTACTCGTTCTTTAAAGCCCTTTCTGCAACCGACACCAGGAGCGTCCCCGGAAAACCGGCAGCCACGAAGCGTTCCGACTGCTCCTTCAAACTTGAAGGCATCGCATGATGACACGACCTTCTGATGGCGTTCACAAAGCACAAATTCACAATTCCTCTCTTGAGTTTCGAATGGGATGAATTGAACGGCAACAGGGGCTGGTTTGCTCTCGATTGGTATTTCCAACACACATGTTGCTCCGAAAGTGTGAGCCTGATATCTAAAAACTGTATGACGTTGTTCACAGGTACCTCGTGCGTACCTGTGGGTCATTTGGTCATTTGTCCTTTGGACAAAAGCTCATTTGTCAATGCACTGCCATGACTGTGGGTGCAAACCTGAATTTAATTTATGCACTGTTATTAGAAAACATAGAAAAAAGACGGTAAGGGAAATTAAAGAGGCAGACCTGATAAAAGAAACTACGGGGATCGGTGTGTCAGCGTGGTGTCGATCGATTTGGGCGACAAAGAGAGACAGTTCTTGCGAGCATTGGCGTGGCATGGGATTGGTTGAATGGCGCGATGATGCAGAGTATTTATACCCTTGATTTTCTGACGATTAAACCAGTTGAAGTTAGTGCATTGTGTTGTCTTGTTCCTACTCTCGTCCCTGTCTTGAAGCGCTATTATGTTCTCAACGTTTCAGTACTCAACTCGCCCAAGAATCCGCATTACTCATTTATGGACAGCTGTTCTATTCCTTCGGTACCTGTCGCTTCGTTTGCACGGTCAGAGCAAAGAGAAGATACGTTGGCCTCGGCTATTTGCTATCACAAGGTGTTGCCGTGAATATTTTTCAGGCTCCACTGTCAGACTGCTTCCCGCAAATGGACAAGTCATGCATTGCACAGACGACAATCGCGACAACTATAAAAAAATATAGCTCCAATATTTTTAAAGGGGTCAAGACACGCAAGAAAATCTGGAACCACAATATAGCTCTAGAACGGCATATACGTCACTACATGTTCGCCAAATTTGTTTTAGAGCGCAGCTCTTAGGTGCCGTTTCCGGCTTCAGCATCGTGGGCGTCGCCGTAACTGCGCGGTGCATTATGGGAAACGTCCCATAATACAACGCGCGGGACCGTCATGGCGTCACTCGTCAGCCTCGCGATGTCACTCGTGACGCTACGAGGGTCACCGGTAGCGCTACGAGGGCGACGTTTCGGCATCCTGCCGAAACGTCACCATGCCGAAACGTCACCGCGGTGCATTATGGGGCGTTTCCCATAATGCACCGCGCGGACATTTCGGCACGGTGACGTTTCGGCACCGCGCGGTGCATTATGGGAAGTGTCCCATAATGCACCGCAGTGATGTGCAGCGTTGCATATGGGACGTTTTCCATAATGCACTGCGCGGGAGGGAGGAGGAGGAGGAGGAGAAGGAGGCGGAGGAGGAGGAAGGAGGATTAGGAGGCGAGGATGAGGAGGAAGTCGGTGAGGTGAGGAGGAGAGGGTGCGGATGAGGAGGAGAGGCATACCGTCCCCTCTTCTCCTCCTCCTCAAGAGCTGCGCTCTATTTCGGCATTACAGGAAGTTGTACAACGTCTTTCATTCTTTTAGAGCGCAGCTCTTAGTGTTGCGAAAGGCCCCAGGAGACGACCTTGCTCCTCCAAACCGACCGGCCAGGTGAACGCCCTGGAGCATCGTCGCCACGCCAGGTGGCTAAGGTCAGCTGCGCCCGGAGACAGAGCGAGAGGCGCCGTGGAGTCGCCAATGCACCTTGGTACACGGGGACGACGTGACCTTCTCCGAAGGATCATCGGGTTGACCCACGCCAGTGTCATCTGGCCGTCTTTGCCGTCCGGCCCCTTTCCTTGCTTCTGCTGTCTGACCTCGACGCTCGGCGACCCGACAGCCTTGGGACGTCCTCGACAGAGAAGGGGGCTTTACTCAATTTCCCAGCTTGGATCGCCCGTGGGATTATCCCCTAACCCACGGAAGCCTGGACGCCTGCAATTATGGATGTCTGCCGTCTTCCTCGAGTTCGATGGCACCACTGTCCACCGAGATTGACCGGCGACACCGCGGCCAAGCGATGTCTGGCATACCTGAATGCTAGGGACTGGCCCCACAGCCTTGGTGAAGGCCTGAGCCCTGGGGATTCCCTACTAGGGATCTGGGGACATCTGACATTATAAAAGGAGCAGCAGGCGGCTGCTACTTTGTGTTCTCATATGTTCTCAGTATTCACCCGTTGATGATGTAACCTGTCTATATGTACATATAAAGAGTTATTAAGAGACACCCCTCCTGCTCCCTGGTCCTTCCCGAGACCGGCTTCCTGATGAGTTCCTGCCCTGGCTCGGCTCCCCTGCCCGCACACCAAGTTCCCGGACAACCGCCCGGTCCCAACATTAGGCACTCGTTCTCCCGGGTTTCGCGGCGTCGGCATACACGTAGCTCGCGCTAAACTTAGCGAAAAGCAACCCGCCCGTCACGTGACCTCAAAGAGCTAAATCAGATTCCCCGCCAAACTTGGTGGGGAAAATCGACGTCACGTGTGACCTCAACACCATTCCAGTTTCCCTGCTAAGTTTAGCGGGAAAAATGACGTCACAACGCCTTGGGTGTCACGTCACCTATGAACAAATCCCGCTCCTCCGCGGGAGGCACCGATGTCATGTGACCTCAACAGCAACTCAGAGTGTCAGACTCCCGAAACTTTCTTTACGACAAAAAGTCTCGTAAATTCGTGATCTTGGCATGACTCACGAACCTTTGAGTATTCCCCGAAGCGAAACTTACGAACATTTTGTTTCAGGGGAATACTGCAAAAGTTCGTAACTTTGCTCACTATAAAGACAGACCGTTCCGAACTTTTTTTGTCGTAAGAAGGTTTCAGGAGTCTGACTACCGAATACCCGCGTCCCAACTTAGCAGGGAAAATGAGGTCTCACATGAGTTGGTGTCCCGTCACAAATGAACAAATCTCCGCTTCGCGGCTAGATGTAGCAGGACAATTGACATCACGTGACCTCAACAGCAATTCGATTCCCCGCTAAATTTAGCGGAAATTGACGTCACGTGATCTCAACGTCAATTTAGTTTCCCCGCTGAATTGACCGGAGAGAAGTGACGTCACATGACTTTGTGTCACCGTCACCTATAAACAAGTTCGGTTTCTCCGCTAGATTTAGCGGGAAAATTGACGTCACGAGCGGAGGAGGAGGAGGAGGGGAGGTACGGAGGAGGAGAGAAGAGAAGGGAGAGGAGGAGGATGGAAGGGGTGAGGAGGAGGAGGGGGAGGAGAATGGGAGAGGAGGAGGGAAAGGAGGAGCAGGGAAGGAAGAAGAGCAGAGGAGGAGGTGATGAGGAGGAGAGGAGGAGGGGGCATATCATACCCCTACCGTGCCCACCCTCTACCTCCTCAGGAGCTGCGCTGTAATTTCGTCGCGCAGAACTTTGAAACGTCCTTTAATTTCTTTAAACAAAGTTTTAGTGGATAAATTTGACCCTAATTGACGACTTGCAAAATAGTGCGCGCCACCTATCGCGCAACGCCGGAAACTTGGGCAACTTGGGTGCGAGGCTAGAAGTTGGTTGGAAAACAACTCGTGCTGCATGGTTTCGGTTTGCCTTGGAGCTCGTGCACGCAAGCTGTCCGTCCGTGCTGCCTCTTCTCTATTTCCGGGTGCTTCAAAATGATGGAAGATGATAGTGTCCCGTTCCCGTTTCGGGCCACGGGCTGGGTGTCGGACGTGTCGCCCTGTAGCATCTCAAGTGATAGCGTCTGGAGCTACCTGAACTCGGTTACACATACGGTCCGTCAGGCACATCGTGGTTGGGCGTTTAAGGAAGAAGGATACGTTCAGAACGTCAGGCTCAACCTCGACACCGCAGACAAGGAGCTCGGTCTTGTGCGAGCAACGTGTGCGCCGTCCATGAAGAGCGGTGTGTACGTCGTGTCGGCGTGGTACCTTAAAGCGACAGGTGACATCGTTGGAGCACACTGCGAATGCGTTGCAGGGTGAGAACTTTTTTTTGCCTTGTTACTAGTTTCTTCAGGAGTGGTATGCACGCACTGAACCGCTGTAATGTGTTGAAAAGTGATGCGGAAGAGCTCGTCGTCACCGCATTCATGGTAGTGAGCGTTTTCTCCGAGTATAGTTGCGTCTGTTAAAGTCGGCGCCTTTATCTGATGCCTCAAAGAACAGTAACGTGGCTACTGATAAAAAGAGGGAGAGAAAAGTTGAAACTTCCGATGCCGGCGCAGGGAGTTTTAAGACACCGTTTCGATAACCCCGTTAACGATAGCTGAGGATCGTCCGGCGCCTTTGCGCGTGCATAGTTTCGTTATCGGGTCTGGCTAGGAGGTTATCGAACGATCTGCTAAAACTCCTGCCGTATAGCATGTGGGATGGTCGCTAGGGCTTAGCAGCGCATTTATGAAATGTGTGCTCCTGCTTGGTGGCAAAAGACGGAAACCGTAGAGCACGCTAGTGCGTTTAGATGTCGCAGGCAGGTTTACACGCCAAAGACGCTCGGACACCGCAAGTTTTTTAAATGATCATTCTCGGAGGATTTGCGCTCTGTGGAGTGCTCGTGAGCGGTCCTAGCGATCACTGAGAGGCAAAATGATGCTAAGAGTGTAACACTGTGTGCTGAACCTGGTCTTCAAAGTATGAAAAGTTCATGCGCTTTGCTCATGGCTTCCAGGTTGAGCGAGACCTGTGAGCATGTTGCTGGAGTTCTGTTCAGCATCGCTGACAAGGGAGACACAAAGACTGAAGGCGGAGCATCGTGCACAGACTTGCCATGCAAGTGGATTGTCCCTGCTGAAGGTTTGTATAATTTAACTTGTTACATTGGTTTTCATTTTAAAACACTCCATTTTAGGTTCACAAACAAAATGTTGTTTACGTAGCTTGCAACTTCAGGGCAGATTTGGGTGTGCAATTTATTACTCGTTTTTGCAAGAACCATCACTGTTGTAGAAGCTAGTGGGTGCATTTTTTGCCATCCGCTGCAAGAATCTATAACTAAGGTTCAATGTTTGCGACACTGTACAGAAGAGCAAGGTCTCAGAAAAGCGTTTATGCGAGAAGTGTACTCGGACACTGAAAAATGTATTCAATTTATCTCATGTTCCAGCCAAGAAGCCAGCACCAAGACTGCCCCTAAGTGAAATTCATTTTCAGAGGCACGTCATCAACAAGCCGGTAAGCCGGAAACATGCACGGAAGTATGACCCCTGTGTAAGACTAGATGCATCTTCCCAGGAAAAAGTTAGAGCACTGAGGGTAACCTTGCCGTTGCCGCGCCGAGATTGCAGGCACTACGTTACTTCCCGTCAAATGAGCAGTCGGCAGCAGAGGAGACAAGGGCAGATCCTGTGCTACTGCTTGGGGACGATGAGGACCTCTGGAGCGACCGTGCACAAGAAGTTGTAGATGCTCACTTACGATCCCTAATACCGCTGTCGGATGCCGAAAGGCAAAACATTTGCACCGTAACAATAGGCCAAGCAGATAACAAAAAATGGCACATGGAAAGAACCGGGCGACTGACAGCCTCGCTGTTTAAGAGGATCTGTTGTTGTGTAAAAACAGCTAGTTTACTGAGAACTTTGCTCTATCCCAGTGACAGAGCAGTGTCGGAAGCAATGGCCTATGGCCGTAAGCACGAAGGTGACGCAGTAGCGTCGTATGCTTCCCTTATGGGAAGTAGAGGGTTCAACGTACAAGTTCGAGAGACCGGCCTGCACGTGCACAGAGTGTATAGCTTTCTAGCAGCCTCACCTGACAGAATCGTTGTAGTGGACGGCGAGGAGGGACTGCTGGAAGTGAAGTGTCTACCCTCCAAGAAGGGGATTACTGCTGAAGAAGCATGCAAGGACCCTAAATTTTGCTGCAAATTGGAGGACGGAGACGTTGTTTTGAAAGAAAAGCATTCATATCACTATCAGGTGCAAGGCCAAATGGCCGTTACAGGACACACTTGGTGCGATTTTGTTCTCTGGACTGAGAGGAGCGAGGAAACGGAACCGGACCACGTTCATGTCCAGCGAATTGTTTTGGATCAGTTGTTCTGGGAGAATGAGATGCTCCCTGCCCTGCTTCACTTTGTGCGGCATGCATTTGTGCCAGAACTACTGACGCGGCGCACAAAGAGGCTGGGCACATTATACACACGAGGACAATATGTGTCGTTCAAGAAAGTCCAGAAAGGCTTTTACGTGTGCCAGTCCGGAGATGGCTTGAGAATGAAGATAAGGAAGCTGAAATAAGCATGCATAAACCTAGCTTCAAGTGGTTACCTTACTGCATATAAATATGTTCAGTCTGTTTTCCTACAATTCTGTTTAGGACAAGGTCCAAAAGGCTTTTCACATATCAGTACTGCTTATACAAACATGAACCTTTATTGAGTATCTAAAACCAGAGCACATTGTAGCAGTGGCTACCCCAACAGTAGTGCCACTTTGTAATTTGTGGAACTGTGCGGTTCTGGTGTTCTATTTCATGCATTGCAAATGACACAGAAATGCAGACCTGTTCATTCAAAGTGCAACTCAAGGTTTTAATAAAGATGAAAGAGATGCAGAAAATGCTGTATCAAGCAATTTTTTGTTGTGTCTTTTCATTCTGTGTCTGCTATCAATGGGAGTCTGAAGTTAGTGAGCAGGCAGCACACTTCAAACACCTGGTCTGCGATGTCGATCATCGTGATAGGGAATGCCTTATCCAATATGTGGAAACTCTTCACACGAGCAATAGCCCGTTCAACATGCACCCTTGCAGAGGCAATGCGCCGAGTTTCTTCCACCGCTTGTGGAGGCATTTGCTTCTCGTGTCGCTCACGAAATGGGGGACGGTAGACAGTGAGTCCTGATGGCAAGTAAGGGAAGGTAAAACCCTTGTCTACCATTATTCCATCCCCCTCTTCCAGCACGTCCAGGAGTCCACTGCCTTCAAGGATGGTTTTGTCCGATACAGATCCACCCCAGAGACGCGACACAAAAGCAACATATCCGTCAGGAGTACAACCAATGAGTGCCTTATATGTGTTGTAATGTTTGTACGGAGAAAATGTCTGGCGTTGTGCACTCAATGATGAGGGCCGCTGTATCCTCACTTCAGTTGCATCAAGAACCAAACGTGTGTTCTCAAACCCGCGGAAAGACTTGGGAAGGTGCGGTTTGATGGCCTCTCGAGATGGGAGTGTGGTGAGCATACGAAGTTCCCGTTGGAGGAAGTTTATCCAAGTGGCAAATATGCGGCTGACTTGGCTTTCAGACATCATGAAGTTGCGTGCTAACTCTTCTCCAGACATGCCTCGTCTGAGGCGAACCAGAACCATAAAAAATTCATCCCCCAGCTCGTGCTCCCTCGGGCGACCACGAGTCTCACTTCGGTTTTTTTTGTCAGAACCCCAGTAGCACATGCCACTAGCACGAGGTGTGAAGTATTCGAGCAAGCAGTCAAACACTGCAGAGTTCACAAGTCCCGTGTAAAACATACACCTCTTTGGAGATTCTTGCAATATGCTTGTCGTCACAAGTCTCGCCACAGCTGCGTCTAGCTTGGTTTCAAGCATTATGTTGCTCTTATACAGGCGCTGCACTGTCTTCTCCAGGAGTGCAATTTTTTGTTGTGCATCTTTCATACTTCCACAGGTGCAGTTTTTCTCTGTAGGTTGTCCGGTATCTACAAGCAAGGTAAAAGAAAGGATATTGTAATGAAAACAAAACTATTCTATGCTAAGGCCAAGTGAAAGTTTGGAAAGTGACATTTACATTACTTGCAAAGCACTTGCAGGCGTGCCGTGAAATGCACCGCAAGAAAAGAAACAGTTGATAGACACGTTTTGTGTGGTGGTAGCACCATTCCTAGGTAGGGCTGTCCGAATATTTGTAATTTTAGAATAGCCTTATTCGACTTGATAGCCGAATTGAATAGGACGAGCTAACAACTATTAAATTTAGATTCTTATTTGAAGAGTTGTTTCTTAAAGTTTTGAATAGTTGTACAGTATGAAGGGCTCAGCACCATGAATTTTCCTTCACATAAGCTGGTATATAGCACGCCTGCAAGATGTTGCTCTTCCCTCAAGCAGGGTCTGCATACTGGGCAGAATGTCCGTGTTCCTACTATCCGTGAGAAGATTACCGCTAGCCTTTCACCCCCAATACAGGGCTGTCTTTTTGTACAATGTCGTGTATCCGTCTACTATGGCACCCAAGGTTAACTGCGCTCTTTCTCGGAAAACTTGTATTGTATGCCCCGTGTGGTTTGCAGAATGGAATGTAAATACCAGTGACATGCCTTTTCTTTTTTTTGCAAAATTGTTTGCGATAAGCGATACCACACAAACTCACTTTAGTGTATAAACATTGATTTTTCCGTTTTCTTTTTTTTAGACACACCGTTCCCGAGTGGTATCCTTTGCGTAATTTCTATGCTTCTTTCGCAGTTATGTCTGTTGCCAAAATCTTGCTGTTGTCAGCAAACTTTACATTTTCCTTGTTTTTGTCTATTTTATCACACCTTTAAAAACAATGTACTAAATATTCGAAAAGTGTTTGATTGGTATTAGATTCAGTTCTATAACTACTAATTATTAGTACTTGATTTGGTTAGAAAAATCACTCTTCGCACACCCCCACTTTTAGGCCAATCTCGAGGCCAATTGAATGTTGTTTTACTTGGTGCAATACACGACTTCCACGTGACTTCATATCCATCCTCTCTGCTCGCGACAGAAGCTTCCCGTTAATGCACTAGAAGGTGTGCTTACTTGTTCCACTGGCTTGCAATGCTCGTTTCCCATTAGTGGAACTAGCACAGTAAAGGCTATTCTTGAGAGTTCGACCACGAGATAGGAAAACCCACTTATGACAGTGTAACCAGTCTATACAGGCTCACCATTTGCAGATTGCTGTGTTACTGCCATGGCTTGAAGAGGTGCTGCGCCATCCGTCAAAATACCTGGATTCAGCTCAGGTTCCTCTGAAAAAATAAGACTATATGGGGACGCCGTGCAAAAAAACAACCAGTTTAGGGTGCTTAGAAAGTTCCGAAAAATAATTAAATAGTTCTGTGTGGAATTACAGCGTGTGAGCAGTTCCAATTTTCCCACTGTAGGGAACGGGCACGTTCCCTACGGTGGGAAAATTTCGAGGCCAATTTAATGTTGTTTTACTAACTGCAATATACGACCTCCATGTGACGTCGTATCCACCCTCTTTGCTTGCGACAGAAGCCTGCCGTTAATGCACTAGAAGCTGTGCTTACTTGTTCCACTAGCTTGCAATGCTCGTTTTCCATTTGTGGAATTAATACAGTAAAGGCTATCCTTGAGAGAGTTCGACCACCAGATAGGAAAACCCACTTATGACAGTGCAACCAGTCTATACAGGCTCACCATTTGCAGATTGCTGTGTTACTGCCATGGCTTGAAGAGGTGCTGCGCCATCCGTCAAAATACCTGGATTCAGCTCAGGTTCCTCTGAAAAATAAGACTATATGGGGACGCCGTGCAAAAAACAACCAGTTTAGGGTGCTTAGAAAGCTCCGAAAAATAATTAAATAGTTCTGTGTGGAATTACAGCGTGTGGGGCAGTTCCAATTTTCCCACATTCAATATTACTGGACGTAAGAGATGGCACGACCGACTCTGACATGAAGGGGGACACATTCTAGTTTTATTTCTCGTGCACTCGCGCTTACAGAGCCTTGAGATGATGTTAGCAAGGCTTGTCCATATGGCTCAAGCCATATGGACAAGCCTTGCCAACATTGCGGCATTGTCATCATTGTTTGGGAAGTTGCAGCAGAGTGGCTATCACCGCACCGCCAGAACCGTTTATTGAGTGTGCGGCCATTCATTGGTTTGAACAGACGAGCGTCTCGCGGCCAACCACGACCTGTACCAGTGGTCACGAGTTATAACAATGCGACACGACTAATTTTAGCCGTCTTAAGGGCTGTCCAAACAGGATACTACAAAACGCACGTCTCCGGCAAATCGTGCGGCGCTCCGCTTCCGGATGTTTTTCTTTGCCGAGGGAAACTTCCCCTGTCCAATCCGCCAGGGGAAACTTCTCCCTGGCAAACCTCGAGGGGAGATTTGATGGGGGAAGTTTCCCGGCAGATTGGACAGGGGAAGTTTCCCTCCGGCGAAGAAAACTACCGGAAGCGAAGCGCCGCACGATTTGCCGGAGTCTTGCGTTTTGTAGTATCCTGTTTGGACGGCCCTTTAGCGTTGCTACAGTGAAGGGGTATAACTAAGGTTCTGCGTTTTCTGAGTTTTTTTTTAATTTTTTTTATCGAAATTGGGGGTATTTTTTGGGGGGGAGGGTTTAATTTTTTCCTACAGATTCGGTGTTTCTTTTAGTAAATTGGTTACGACTTAACCTATTTACACAAAAAAACACAGAATCTGTAAAAAAAATAAACACCGAAGAAAAACTGCAAAAACGCAGAACCCTAGGTATAACTCTTGGTGATTGAGACCTTGGTTCACGTAAGGTTTTCGTTACGGCCATATTCAATGGTGGAATAAACAAACATTCACTCCAAACTAAACCACCAAACCGTGTAGTTGCAGAGCACGGTGCAAACACGTGTTCTCGGCTTCAGGAGGTGCTGCGCCATCCGTCGGGAGATCTCCACTCGGTGCAGGTTCTTCTGAAGAAATAACAATATGTTACATGGAGAAGCCGTGCACAAGACAACCACTGCTTGAGGTACTGAGAAAGACCCAACCACTGACTGAATAGTTTTGTGCAATTATAGCGTTGGGGGCTGTTCTCATCACTGGTCTTACCTTGACTGAACACAGACACTGCAAGCTGCTTTGTGTCAGGAAGTTCCTTTTCGAGGTTTGTTTTGTCGCACAACACAGCACCTGGAATGAATCTTCATGAGTGTCAATCTTGGGATTCCAACGCAAGCCGTACGTTAAAGAGAGGAAATCAGGGAAGGTGAAATATAGGACCGTAGTGAAATCAACAGACGCAGAGTACATAATGCCAAATGCTATAAGACGCTGAAGAAAAAAAGAAGAAAAAGCAAGAAAAGGGGGAGAAAAGATTGTTGCTTTTTGATTTGGCAGTAGTTCAGAATAAAAAGCGAGGATAGGTTGTCAGCTGAAGTGTTGAAAAGGCACCCAATATTTTGCTCCGGGTGCACGCGGCTGTTGCGACAACTAAGGAAATATATTGCGCAGCAGCGCATGTGGTCGCCAGCGCAAGCCTGCTTTCGTGGTGGTTTACAAACACATACCGAGTGGAGCTTTAACAATATTCTGGCGTATAGGCGGTTTACCTTTCCGCCCCTTCACCAAGCGGTCACGCAGTTGTACCGCGGCTTCTCCCGGAGTCTTCGTGTGGCTGAAGATTGTCGGCACGAAGTCAGGGTGTTTCTGGAAGGTTGACGGCCGCCCTAGAATTCAATTT
>JAZHYW010019248.1:0-30923 GCA_037355805.1 Ixodes ricinus | reverse complement strand
TGTACTTCGTTCAGTTACATGTGCGCCAATGGTTTGGAGTGACGCCTCATCAAGTGTCTGATTAGAAACATATGTGTATTTTTGACCAATTTCAATGTTAGGTTACAATAATTTACGTCATCACCCGACTGGTTGTTACAAATAGATTCATGAGTTATGTCGCCCTGGCTCTGGAACTCAACTGCACCAACCGAAAAAGCGTACCTCTCACTGCTTTTTACACAAATATGTAAACTTTAATTAAAACGCAATGTATATTTATTTATTTAGGAATACTACTGACTCCCACTCAAGGAGCCATGGAAGGAGTGGGTACAAACATGTAAACAAGATGCAGATTTATAAATGAAAACTCAATTAAGTATACATTCAAGAGCAGATACAAAATTAGAAACAGTTGTGTTGACGACGACAGTATCTTGTAACTCGTTCTATTCTTTAATTTCCGAGGAAAAAAAGAACATCTAAAACAGTCGTTTTCTAACCTGTATTATATTAACGCTCTTGTGTGGTTTTACGTGAGGACCCGGTCGAAGTGGTTGTATATAGTTAGAGCTTTGAATATGAAGAGTGCCATTAAGTATATTGAGCAGCATTTTTAATCTATCGTTTTTCGCTCTCATTTGCAACGGTTGAAGCTTCGCTCTAATAACGAAATCAGTGGACGATGTTTCTCTACGATAATCGTCAAAAATAAACTGAGCAGCTGACTTTTGGATAATTTCAAGCTTGTTAATACCGTCTTGTGTAAAAGGGCACCACACTAATCTAGCATATTAAACCACAGGCCTAATAAAACCTTATAAGCAATGAATTTAGCGTCAAAATCAGCAAATTTTAATTTGTTATAACTCGCAAACAAAGTGCCCCTCGCTTTGTTAATCATTACTTCTAAATGCTGGTTCCAGTTCAGTTTATTGTTAAAAAAAAGTCCTAAATAATTGTACTCCTCGACCCGCTTTACTGGTTGTCCATCAAGTAAACAACTTAATTGTACTGGTTTTTACAGGAAACTGTCATGACGCGTTTTCAAATAATAAAGCTTTATTTGTCATGTTTTGGCCCAACACAGTATCTCATCCAAAGCCTGCTGCAGAGTAAGATTATCGGTATGGCTTTTTTTGTTTTATCTATAATACAGTCGTCAGCGAACAATACAATCAGGGCATCAGTATTGGTTGGAATGTCATTAATGTAAATCAAATTCAAATGGGGCCCAGTATGGAACCCCGGGGCACTCCTGAAGTAACGAGCACTTTGTCCGAATGAACTTTGTTATTGTGAACATATTGGTTTCGGTTTGATAAATACGCCGTTATTCAACTTATTTTTTGTGAGTTATTGAATGTGTTGGAAAATTGTGCCAGCAGCTTTGGATGAGACACCGTGTCAAACGACTCAGAAAAATCTAAGTATATTACATCAGTCTGGCCCCTCTCAGTAATGGCTTCAGCCAAGTCATGCGTAAATTCTATGAGCTGAGTTGTAGTCGTAGGGATTTTATAAACTCATGCTGACTTCTATATATTAGGTTATGCTTATCTAAGTGACACAAAATATGTGTAAAAATAATATGCTCTAGCAATTTGCACGTGGGGCTAGTTAAAGATATTGGCCTAAAACTGTATTTCAGTCACCCTTTTTATGTATCGGAATTATTTTTGCTGTCATCCAGTCATTTGGTAATACTGCATGCTCAAGAGAAAGACAAAACAGAACATGGTAATATTTGGACATTCATTCTGTGTACCTTTTTAAAAAGTGTTTGGTATCATATCCCGCCCAGTACTTGTCATAGCGTCAAATTTATTTAAAATTAAGTTAAAATTACTTCCTTGGTTGTAAAAATGTCACTAATTACGTCCGCATCGTTAACTTCTAGGCTTGGGATAACTGCGTCGTCACAAGTTAATACTGATTTAAAAAACGAATTGAACTCAGTCGCGGTAATATTACCTTGGACAGATGACTTATCCTTTGGTGAGATATAACGCCAGAACATTTGTGGTCCACACCTCATGAAAGAGCAGAGCGAAGTATTAAAATATTTTTCTTTTCTTCTGAGATTTCGAGTTTAAATCGCGCATTTAGTTCCGAAAGAAGCTGGCGACATGTTTTTGTTCTATTAGATTTAGAATTATTTCTCACTCGGGCAATTCTACGTTTCAAAGGCAGGATACCTGTTAATTCATGGATTATGAACATTAGTTTTTTCTTCCGATGAGGTACATATTTTAATATACACTTGTTTACAAAAATCTTTAGGTAGTACCACAACGCTTCAATGTTAGAACCACATTCAAATGACATTTGTTCAAACTTATCAAAAGACAATTCTAAGAATTCGATAATAGAAACATCGTCAGCATTGTTGAAATCTGGAACTGTTAACAGAACAGGTAAAGATCGCAATCTTTGATCTAAATAAAGTAACACAAGTACCATATAATGATTAGCAATACCTTCTGCAAGCTTCGCTGATGTATTTCATTCCTAAGCAAGCGATCATTTAAAAACTATCTAGTAGTAATTCACCTAGTAGGAAATTTACGATTTGAACTAAATTAAGACAGAACGTTAAATCAATCAGGGCCTCTCCCCTCGCACGATCTTTATTAAACACAGTAAGTGTACTCCATTCAATGTGTGGTAGATTCAAGGATCCTGATAGGATGAAATCAGTTGAGAGTTTAACGTGCTTAATTTTGTAATCATTAAGATTTCTAATCAAGCTAATAGCTGCATTTGGTGGTCTATAAACATCACATACCATGAACGACACATTGTCGTACCCGAGTTTACACAGCAATGCTTCATGATCGTTTAATGTAGATACAGGCATACACTGCAAGGACATTTTAAGAAATATAGCTACGCCCCTTCCCCTAAAAGCCCTGTCTTTTCCTAAGTATGTTATATTTAAGCGGGCATAGGTCTGAATTTGCTATATTAGGATGTAACCATGTCTCTGATACAACCACCACATCAGGAGAATGAACAAGCAGTATACGAGCCAAATCCTCAACTTTGTTCGTTAAGACTTCTTGCATACACATTAATTATATTTAGCTGACGCTGCTGATCAATCAAGAAGTCACGTTTCCGCACGTGCGGAAGTAACTTTAATTATTGTGTTGTTTACATGGTCCTACGCGTACACGTCGTTGTTTAATATAAGTTCATCGTAGCGAAGAAAGACTTTGTCATCTTCTGTTTTGTTATCTTTAACCGTCTGCCGCAGCTGTTTTCGGATCTGCTTCAACTCGACAGGAGTAATCTTCAGATACCGATATCTTAGTACTTTTAAGCTTAGGAGCGTTTTTCACCAAAAGCATTTTTTCATTGCAATCAAAAAAATATAATGATAACCGGTCGTGGTTTGTTTGGCGCCTTTCTACCTAGTAGGTGTATGTGCTCAATAGTTGCAACATTTACTCCCATTTTAGGTTTAAAGGTCCTCTCTTACCGCCTTTTTTATTAAAGCAAGCGTCTCAATAGTTTCCTCGTTTATTCCATAGACAATTAAATTGTTCCTACGGCTGCACTTTTCCAAGTCGTCAACCTTATCCAATAACGTCACGACCTGGCATTTCAGGCTTTCCATGGTGGCTTCACATTGTTCAAGCTTCTGGGCTGAAAACGAAAGTGCTTCAATTCTATGCTCAATTGAAGTTAGCCCTTCATCAGCACTGGCCGATGATTGTTCTAGCCTTTGCTCTTTTGACGCCAGTCTTGCCGTCATATCCCGTCGGCTTACGAGAATTGTTTCTAACTGCTCACTTACGGTAGGTCCGGGATTTAACCTTACGTCCCCGCTCGGTAAAATTATTAAAAAAAGGAACAGAACGCATCAAGTCAACCAGCCAGATATTCACACAACACGTCCGGGCAAGGATGGTGACTCTCGAAGTACCGGTGACCTTCGAAGTAAGCCTAACGAGCGTTTTACAAACACAGCATAACGTAATGAAACGCTGATGTCTCAACCGGTCTGAAGGAAGGTAGCGACATCCTATCACATTTTTCACCATGCGCTTTTTATTTCTACTTTTTCCTTTTTCGCCTTCGGCCGTCGGCAATGGCGCCGTCTGCTCCTCTTCAAGATTGCAGGCGGCATTCCTATCTTTGTTCAGGAATTGAACAAGGCCGCAAGTAAAGGCTAAAAGGCGCGCAAATACATACACGCATACTAAAAGCATACAGCAATAATGTAATCTCTGCGTTCAATAAATAATCCACAATAACTCTAAAAAAAGATGAAAGCCGTAACATTGCGTTTAGCGCTTCATGGTTGGCGGCATGGGCTTCTCTGGCGTCCACTGGGCTCTGAAGAAATAGGCAATCGTTTCTCCTCAAGAACGTGCATTACTGTATATAAATTATGAGAGTGAAAATATAGGAATATTTAATAAAGAAATGTGTAAATACAATGACGTGCGACCTTTATCAATAGCCTCTGGGGAACGGACGGCGCGCGCCCCTTCTACCTGCGTCATGTCTTCTTCGTCATCCACTTCTATCCCAGAGATATCCTTCCGCCTTGGAAATAACCAGATATCCGGGAATTGTTGTAAGAGTTAGTTGTCTTGGAGGTAGTATGGCTTCATACGGGCGTTATGAGCAATATCGCCTGATTTAGAGCGGCAGATCTCGGGGCCAGGAAACTTGGACTACATCATAGTTTGTGGGCGAGAGTTGGCGCAGAACAGAGAATGGGCCTACATAGCACGTGATTAGAAAAAGACTGGATGTCAAGGCGGAAGCGCGATTAAAAGATATTCGTACCACCAAAGAAGACGGAGGCTGCTCCCACGCACGAGATCGATTGCACCTGAAGAAGGAACCGAACTGGTTTTGAAATGTTGGGTCCGAGTTTAATTTTGGTTGAAGTCAATTATTTTTTCAAAGCGCTCATAGCACGAGATTCAAGTTTTAATACCGGCGATACAAGCAATATATTGCAATTACTTTTGGAAGTTCGTGACAGGCTAATATATACCTAACAGTGAAAAAAATAAAAGAAATAAAAGGAGGGTTTGTTTAGAAAATCGACTCCAAACGTGCTAGTTTTTCGAAATATTCGTTTTCGGGTACATGTCGCGCATTACATATTTATTGCAAAATATTTCCAGTATAATCAAAAGAAAGAACTAAATTGCAACATTACGGTGATGTGCAGATCATTAAAAGATTTTGATTAGGTCACACAGCACAGCTTGCTGAGCTTCGTCGAATATCGACGCAAAGAGGCAAATGGACAATTAAAAAAAAAAAAACATTAAGGATCTTGTGACCTCGACGCTTAATTAGCATAAAAAAGCATATCTCGAAAGTATTCCGAAAAAGTTATGTTGATGTTGCGTAAAAATTAGGGAGAGGAATGGAGTGAAATATAACTTTACCGATAAGGTGGAAAAACATCAGTTTCAACTTCGCTGCTTCAACGGTCCTTAACTTGACAACGAAATCAGACGAACTCGCCGTTTGAGTCTTGCTTTATTATAATAATTGTCCAAGAACATGTACTTCTTGACAAACATTTATTATTCGACCCACAATTCGGGCCTGAGTTGAGATGAAATCACCCACATATAGATCATGTCCGCTACTGTGTGATTGAGGCGTTTGAATAGTCCGTTGGTTAGAGGGTGGTATGCAGTTTTGAGGCTTTGAACGGTTGATCCGAGGCGCAAGACATCTTCGAGGAGGTTTAAAACGAAAGGGGTGCCCCAATCGGTGATGATCTGCTCAGAGCCCGTCATGTAATAAATGCTGATTAGAAAGACGTGGGCGGCTTCTTGGGCATTAGTGGATCAGACGCACTTGGTTTCGGCGCACCACGTCAGGTTGTCGATGGCTTAATGATTTGTTTGTTGTTCATGGTCGATTAATGAAATTGGCCATGAAAGTTTATGCCGACGTGTTGAAATTGCCGATCGAATGAGACAAGAGTTTGTAAAATGCACGACGGCTTGGTGGTGCTGAATTGTTTTGTATGGAATTGATGACATCCTGGAACATGAGTGCTGATATGCGGGTCAAGGCGGTCGAGAAGTAGCTCCGGTGGATTGTAAGATAGAGTTCGGAGAATCCTAAGTGCCCTGCTGCAGGGTTACCATGATGACTTCGTATAATTTCTTGCTGTAGTCGTGATGGAACAATTAGAAACCATTACCGTTCTTGGGGGTCGTAGATACGGTGGTAGACAATGCCATCCCAAAACGAAGAGTCGGGAGCGACGTTGGGTTGGGACTTTTTTAAATTTTGAGTGTGCCGGTGAGATGTTGAATTATAGGAGGCAAACATTTGTCGGAAGACTGAGCTGCAGCAATGTCGAGTGTCCAAGACTGGCGTGGTATCTACTTGGGCGACAGGAATGAAACTGATTGATGATACTGGTAGTGGACACAGAGGGGCTGCCATTATCAAGGAGGCGTTTACCGGACTTGTACAAGAGGGTAATGTCGTAGTCTTGTAATTTGAGTGGCCAACTTCTAAGGCTTCCTCCAGTATCTTTGAAAGTGGCCAACCAGCATGAAGAATGGAGGTCAGTGACAACATATATCAGCTGCTATAGGACTAAGTGCGGCATTTGGAAATGGCCTATAGGACGGCTACGCGTTCTCGTCCAGTGATAGAGAAATTGCGCTTGCATTTTAAGGATCCGCCTGGCGTAGGCAATAACGTGACGGTGCCAGAGATGGTTTTAGGCAAAATGCGCACCGATTTAATATCCGCTGATGTCTTTGCGAATCTCGGTATGTGCCCCTGGGACAAAATGACCGAGCAGGGCTACAGTTCTTAGCGCCATTTTGAGGCCTCCGAAAGTTTTCTTTCTCCGTACTCTAGTAAAAACAGATGTTGCGAAGAACGTTCAAAGGCTTGGCCAAATTGGTGAATTCTTGTATGAATTAGCGAAAGTACACGCAAGAGCCGAGGCGTGGGAAATGGGAGACGACGGCCATTTCTTGAGGATTCGGGCGAACTTCAGCAATGCTAAGAGCGTGACTTAGGACTTTAAGATCTCAAGCTCTAAATACACACTTTTTCGTTCACTCTTAATCTAGCATATTGAAAAGCAATCAAGTACTTGCCGCAGGTGGTGCGAATGTCCAAACATTCCCATAAAAACAACGAAAATGTCTAAAAACACAGACGTGTTTTTCCGCGTGAGTCCAGGAGTAGAGTATCCGTCATGCGCTTAAATGTTGCTGGCGCGTTTCACTGACTGAAGGGCAATACCTTAAACTAGTACAGTCTATTAGTTGCCATATGCAGTCTATCAGTTGCAGTGTATCGGCAAAGCTGACCGCATTCAAGACCTACGTGCGACCCATTCTAGAATATGCAGGAGTGGTCTGGGATCCGCACACCGAAGTAAAGCAAAAATAGACTGGAAAAAATACAAAGGGAGGGCGGTAAGGTTTATCTACAGCTCCTATAGCTGGTCTGTGTCTCCCAGTCAGCTCCTGCAAAATGCCAACCTCGAGAGCCTCGAAAATAGACGACGGACGGATCGCTTAAAATTCTTATATCTAATCATTAATGACCAGCTAAAGATTAACAAAAATAAGTATATCTCATTCTTTCAGCCACGATTAACAAGACGATCACATCAACTGTCAATACGGGAATTTTCCGCTAAAAACAATGTATTTCATCATTAATTTTTTCCACGCACTGTTAGAGAATGGAATTCCCTGCCAGCCGACGTTGTGAACAGTCCAACATTGTCTTCATTCCTCTCCCAAATCGGTTAGAAAAGTATATAGTTGTTGTACGTGTGAGTTGCATCTTGATTGTATATTATGCATTCTATATTCGCGAGTATTTTCCGATGGGATTGAATGAGCCAGTCACTTTGCTCGTCTGTGTCGCGTTGCAGCAAGGCGCTGCCGAGATTTGGAACTGTGTGTAACGGCACTTTTTCTTTTTTTCCAATATGTACAAATTCACTCCTGCTACCGCCTCCACGAGGTGAGCAGTATTAATAAATAATAAATAAATAAATAAATAAATAAATAAGGGATGTTTCGGTCTGTCCGTGTCAGCCACAAGGATTTGCCAGTAATTAACGTGGAGATCCATGGCGGAAAGAAACAAATATCATTGAAAGGAGTCGAGGGCGTCGTACATTAACCACCTACATCAATCATCTGAATCTGCAGGTAAAACAATTTCATAATTGAATTGAAACATTCGAATTCCGTCGCCGACAGCGCGCTGTTGATTGCTGGCCAGTGATTGCTGTGTACTGATTACTGATTGAAGTGTCACTGAAGTGTCACGAAAATGTCGGGAAAACGATGAAACCGACGACTTCGGCTTGCACTGTAAAACATCCATACAACGAGAAGAAAGTATATTAGAATGTAACGAATGTCACTTAAGTACCACTTAGGACCTCACTCAGAAGTAACGAAAATCGCCCTTTGAGAGAAAAACCAGAATTTAAAGAACTATGTTAGTGTCAAACATGTAAGTGGGCAAAATTAATGATTCGGAGACCACCTAAAGATGAACAGCCAAACGACGAAAAGCTGAATATGCAGCAACACCTAACTCAAATAATCCGTATGTTGAGCGTGCTCGCACCCTCTCAAACTGCAAGAGGATGAGCTAGTCAAAAAAAAAATGAACGCCGTTCACAGCTCCCTGTAACGTCGAGATCAGAGCGCAGCTCTTGAGGAGGAGGAGGAAGGGTACTGAAGGGGAGGGGGTCACGTGACCTTGATGATGACGATCCAATGAAGTCATCGGTGACGTCACTGATGACATCATCTATGATGATGATGAAGATGCGGATGCCGATGACGTCATCAGTGACATCACTGATGGCGTCATCGGCATCCACATCGTGATCATCATCATGACCTCATCAATGACATCACTGATGAGGTCATGATGATGACGATGACAATGCGGATACCGATGTCGTCATCAGTGATGCCACTGATGACGTCATCAGTAATGAGGACGATGACGATGCGGATTCCAATGACGTCACCAAGTTGCATGCAACCTGGATTGCATGCAACAGGTTCCGCATACAACTTGTTGCATGCCAGTTGCATGCAACAGGTTGCATGAAACCCAGGTTGCATGCCAGTTGCATGCAACAAGTTACATGCAACAGGTTGCATGCAACCTGTTGCATGCGACTCCCGAAGGAACTCCGAGGTCCTCCTGAGGTCCTCCCAAAGAACCCGAGGTCCTCCTGAGGTCCTCCCGAAGAAACCCGAGGTCTTCCCGAGGTCGTGCCGAAGGGACCCGAGGTCCTCCCGAAGGACCTCGGATTCCTTCGGGAGGAGCTTGGGTCCCTTCGGAAAACTTTACCCATAATGCACCGCGCGGTTACGCCGACGGCGACGGCGACGCCGCTCAAGCCGGAAACTAACGCCTAAGAGCTGCGCTCTAAAAAAAGCTGTGATGGACATGAGAAGTCGTAGCAATCAATGTCCGACAGTTATGATGAGCTGCTTAAGAACGTGAAAGACCTTGACATCGAGATCAGAGATCCAAGAAAAAGGAGTAAGGGACCTTGAAAACGACAAAAATAATGACGAAACGAATCAACTTAAAAAAAGATAAGCAACCTAGAGCAGTACGAAACTTGAAAGATACTCGAAGTGCATGGGCTCGACGAATCGCTGAATGAAAACGTACTACGAAAAGATGAAAAAAATCGCCGACCAGATACAAGTTTCAAACTAACCACATTCAACGTAGATGCAGTTCGCCCACATCCTCAGCAGAACAAAGAAAATGCCCTTGCTGATAGAAGGATTTATGAACCGAAACAATCGAGACGCGTGGCTTCAAAATAAGAAGAAACTGAGGACAGGCTCAGAAGTAGCTGACGTATGTCTAGAAGAAAACAAGACCGCTCCCAGCTGAAAGTTGTTCTTTTGAGTAACAACAAAATAAAAAACACGTCGTTTACAAGTTTATCTGGCTTAAAAAATGCTCGTATGTTTGATAACGAGTCGGCGACCGGACTATAACAATTGAGCATGAAAGTGAGCCTTCAAAATTTAAATAGACCGTACATTCACAGGATTAGATATGGAAAGTAAACAAACGTGTATTTCTTTTGAGACGTGGTATCCAAACGCTACGGTTGGCCAGTTTTTTTTTTCTGCACACTAATGTACGCATTCTTAAAAGAAAAACATTTTAATGACATAAACAGTGTGATATACGCGATTCTGGGCTATATAGATGTAATTGTATTCTCGAAAAAAATAACACATCTGATGAAGACACTCTGTTCTCTCTAGATAATGTATTGACGTTATCGCATATTAGAGGCGCGAAGAGAGTGAAGGGGTCTTGATCATAATAAATCAAAACTGGAAAATAAGCAAACACAAGAAAGTACACTTTTGCTCAAAGGAGGCAATTTATATCAAGTAAGTAAGTAATATTTATTTTCAGCAATATGGTTCTGAGGGCGGCAGACAAAACGCTTCCATGAGGTAGCTTGTCCGGGTCTGGTGCCCCTGCACTTACAAACATAGTAAAACAACTACTATACACTACACTTTGTCTAAGTGAAGCAAGCTCCTACGTCCTTTTTGTTAAACAGTTGATATCATTGCGGTCTATATAAATTGTTAAGTAATGTAGGCACGTTATGCGCAATGGGTTGCATTGTATAATTCGTCAAAACATGAGACACTTTTCCAGAGCTCTCGTACGTCTGACAAGGATGGAAGATTCACGTTTCGTCAGATGGGATGCATTAGACTAAAAAATAAGTAAACTCATTGGTCAAAAATAAATATTACCATAGCAAATGATGCTCACATACACCGGCAATCCTCATGATGTTGCATTTTAAGAAATATTGGTTCTATATCCGAGTGTCGTCACGCACGTTTGCAATAAAACGCAGCATTTTCTTTTGTAGCACGGGCAGCTTCATTGCTGCAACGGAGGCTCCGACGAAAATCCCCACCTGTGGGAGGAGCCTGGCTCCGGGGCTCCTCTTTGGACCAGGGGGAACATGAGGGGCTTGGTAACCCTTGTCTTCTCGCTGGAGTTAGGGAGCTAGTGAGGCGGAAAGTACAGCATAAGACTTGGGGCGGCGTGCAGACGTGAGACGTGTAGTCTGTGACATGTGGGACGCAACGTGTGATGTCAGGGATGTGACGTGTGACGTCAAGTGTGCGGCATAGGGGACGCATGAGGTGAGACGTACAACTTGAGACGTGCGACGCTGCGTGAGGATCCTTGAGTTGAGGCAGTCCCTATAAGGGCGAGGCTGACATAAAGGTAGCACCTCTCGAGTCTTCCCAGTGTGAGAGAGGCCCCCACATGGGGCGGCCTCAAGGGCTGAGGATATCAAACTAATCATTGGCGGCTAGGCTGCTTGGTTCATGGTTGCCAAGCGGTGACGTCGGACCCACTGTGATGCACGATTGTGACCTAGTAGCGGGGTCGCACAGGGTTGACATAGGAGGAAGGGCTCTGCCCCGCTGGTTTCCCCAGGCTGTTCTTTTGGCCAGTTTTGAATTTGTTTTCTTCCCAAATTGGCTTTACTATAAATTCGCACTTGATCTTACGATACAATTTATTATATTTGATCGGCTCTATGTCTGCGGTGCCTTACGGCGGGAGTGGACGAGGCACATTGATAATCGTTTTTCTTCTCTGGCCACAAATCAATAATGTAGGGTCGTAAGATCGTCCATATTTGGTGCAGATAGAAATATACTCGTGTCGTCTCATACAATATAAAGCGTGTACGGTACAAAATAGTGAGTATAACGTTTATATTCTCGTTGAACGGCAGAGGACCGAGTAAGCTGCCTCGGGGCATACGAAACTTGAAGATTTGCAAATGGAAACATGATCATTTACTGAGACGCATTGCTTATGATCTTCTAAATATAAATAAATATCAAAGGCGAGCCACGTATCCATAACACAAAAGTTTATCAAGGAGCGTTGAATGGTCAAGACACTGAAACGCTTTGCTGAGACCAATAAATATTCCCAGTGTCAGCCGTTTGCATTCTATATTGTGTAATAATATTCCTTTTTGTAGTATCAAAGCGCTTTCCGTGTGTTTTTCCTTCCAACAACCCTACTGGGAGTCAGTTAGCGCTGTTTGCTGGGTAAATAAATTCGTCTACACGATATATTATAAATTTGTCCGGTCATTTGAAAAATATTGAAAGAACTAAGATGTTTCTTTAATTTGTAACAACATTTGTGTTTCCTTCACGCAAAACTGAAACTTTTGAAAGTTTCATGTAATTCGGAAATTGGCTACTCGACAATGCTAAGTTAAATATATATACAAAAAGAGCGGCCACCAGATCGATTACGAATCCAATGGGCTTTATTTGTATATCTTCTATGTCATTGCTTTTACTGTTATTCAATCTAATGAATACGCTGATCACTTCCATTTCGTGCTGTCGGTTGTAGGAAAATTGCGTCTGCTACACGGTGCGAGATAAACGAGGAAGAATGCTCATTCTGCGCCCTAGAAGTAAAGTTGTGTAAACACGAATTTAATTCTATGGGCACAAGTTTTACAGATATATTATTAAGTTAGAGGAAGTCAATATAAGCTGTAAAAAAGGCAGAACTGCAGTAATTCATACACATTTTCGTATGCTATGTTGTATTTAGTTGTTTGCGCAATTAAAAGGATATGCTCCTGTCGCGTCCACCGAGCAAGCCATTATTGGCTTACGTGCGCTTTATATTGTAATATAAAAAAATAGTTTTGTTTATTGTATAGTATTTGTATAACTACCGTTGAAGACAAAGGACTGTGGAATCGGTCGATGACCCCCTTTTCCTTCTTACCATCATGAGCGTGGTCGCGGACTGTTGTACGGTTGGCCGAGGAAATTCCGTAAGCACGATTGTGATAGGTCGAGGTTGTTCCAGTGTCGATGTTGTGCGGGATATGCGACGTCTGGGCAAGTGAGCGCCGGTTGAAATTAAAGAGAGTTCGGTAGGTTGTAAGCAGGTTGGTCAACGCTTCATGTTGTTTGACGATCAAGTTAGGGATCATCATTTTTCCAACTTTCTTAATAATATATGTTGAATGTGGTAATGACGTAGGTTTGATGTCTTCAGACAACTTAGCAAAGTTGTGCTCAGAATATTGTTTCAGTAGAACACAAGTGAGGTTCGCGCCTGGCGCAGTCAATGAGAGCATTGTTGGTTGACCGAAATCCCATCCCAGAATGTGGTCGGCAACACAACTGTGGAGTTCAGTGAACAAAATATATTCAAGTCGTTTTACCAATACAGATGGACATGGTGCAGCGTCCAAGATGTTGTGCGAGATCACCATTCCCCAGACGCACGAAATATTAGAGAGCTGGCAGAGTCAGCCCCTTTTTAATCGCCGGCGAAAGTTATTGGACATGCAGGAGCTTGCGGCCCCTGTATCGACTAGTGGTGAAATTGCTTTTTGGTAGACTGTTGCCGTAGCCATTCTTGGATAAGGACGAGGAGGATTTTCGAGAGTTCGTGCCAACGCTGCCTGACGTCCGGTTTAAGACAGGCTGCTGATTTTGTTTTGACGACTGATTTGCGACGGGAGGGCTGTTCAATGGTGAGGCGGAGCGCTGAGGTCTTCCGTAAGGAGACGGTGACCGGCTACGGCGACATTCATACCCAGACAAGGATCGTTCACTGCAGACTAACTGTAGGTTTCGCCGTCAGTGTGGCGATGACCCTAGCGATGATGTGACCGGAGTTGTGGCAATAAATGCAAACTGGGTGGTGGCCTGACGTTCGCCATACCTATGTTCTTCGGTGTGATCTATAGTGCCAGGGTTGTGGTGGTGTCGTATTGTGAGGTTGCATCGGAAAACGATATCGGTGGCGCATGCTACAGAGCACCGACAGTTGGCGATGAAAGAGCTGCTGACGCTTATGTGCAAAGCACTGAAGGCCCGTACAGAGTGCAGATCAGAAATTCTTCCTTGTTTATTGTTCGTATGTTAGGTGCGGGCGCGTCGGCAGATTGCTTGAAAGTTTCCGCAGAATGGTGTGAAGTCGACAGAAAAGACGAAAACGCACAGATTTCTTCAAGGATGATTCTGCGGTTTATTCCGGGAGGTTGGCGGCAGAAGGTGAATTGGAAACTTCTAGTAGACGTGCAAATGAAGTCTTGCAGATTCGTCCACCTTGAAGTTCGTTGTAGTGTTTGCACTCATAGATGAGTTGCTGAACAGCCGCAGGAAACTTGGTTGCAACCACAAAAAATATTCCTGAGACAATCCCTTAAAAATGAGGTGGAAGTTGTCACCCCAGTCATGTTCAAGTCGGCATGATTGCACAGGTGAAGTAACATCCTCGATGTATGCTCAAGATGATTCAGGTAATGGCTTGGTGTCTTCGTGACAGTTTGCCACGGGCTTGCTGTCGGCGGCGCTCGGGTGTGCCAAAGACGTCTGGGAATGCGACCTTAGACCCGTCCCATTGAATTGAGCAATTTTTTTATGGTGCTCAAACCATTTAAGGGCGGTGCCCTTTAGGCAAAACACAGCGTTGGATAGTTTCAGTGTGTCGTCCCGACCGGTTGGGCCCGCATGACTCGGTCGAACGATTTTGTAGCCAGCCGTGGCCGTCACTGTCTTCCCTGCCTTCAAAATCTTGGGGATCTCGGCGGTGGAGCTATGCCGGCAGGGTGACAAGAAGCCGCTGGTCTGTTAAGAGTTGCTTTACCTGCTTCGTCGGACATCGGGGTGCGTGTCGGAGTGGCCGCTGCGGAGTTCCAGGTCAAGGCAAATTGCTACCCGGGGAACAGGATAGGGATCGTTAGGCCAACTCCACCACCTGTGAAGTTGAAAATGTAAGGTGTATTTAATGAGGGGATATAGAAATACAATGCTGGGTGCGACCGTTATCAATGTCCTCCGGGGAACGGACTGCGAGCGCGAGATCCACCTGCTGTGACACTTCTTCGTCTTTCATTTCTTTCCCAACAATATATATATATATATATATATATACACCGGGTGTTTCACGAAAGGTTGAAAAATTCGATATTGCGAAAACTACGCGTCGCAACGAAAAAAGGCTTGATGTCGTTTTGGTCCTGGGCCAGGGGACCGTTTAGGAAAATGAATGAAGTCCGGGACAATTAGATTGTAAGTATTTTTGTTCGTAACTATACTTTCTTAATATTGGGTTCATAGCGGCATGGTTTCAATTAGAAAATTGCTCAGCGTCATCGAAAAATCCTAAATCAACAAATTGCAGAACGATAGAAGGCACGCGAAGCATTTACGCCTTTCTGAAAAACCGCACAGATTCGACGGGTTTTTATAGTTTCGGCTTGCTATCGGACGCGAATCTCGGTCCCGGCGGCACACGCCCCGTGGAGAGATAGTGCAACCAACCACTGCTGCGCTGTCATCGCGCGACGCGGCAGAGGCTGGTTGTCAACTATCTCTCCATGGGGCGCTCGGTGCTGCCGGGGCGGAGATTGCGCTCCGATAGCAAAACGAAACTTAAAAGCCCGTCGAATTTGTGCGTTGTTTTCACAAAGCCGAAAAATGCTTCGCGTGACTTCTATCGTTCTGCGCAATTTGTCGATTTAGTGTCTTTTGATGATGCTGAGCGATTTTCCAATTGAAACCATGCCCTTAAACTCAATAATAAAAAAGTTAATTACGCAAAAATAATTAACAACTGTAATTATCCCGGACTTCATTAATTTTCCTAAAAAAGGCCCCTGGGACCCGGGACCGAAACGATCACAAGCTTTATTTTGGTGCGACGCGTAGTTATCGCACATATCGAATTTGTCCACTTTCCGTGAAACACCCTGTATATATATATATATATATATATATATATATATATATATATATATATATATATATATATATATATATATATATATATATATATATATATATATATATATATATATATATATATATATATATACATATATATATATTCCGGGTGTTTCACGGAAAGGGGACAAATTCGATGACAAAAAAAAACTAAAAATATATAAATATATATATATATATATATATATATATATATATATATATACGCTCCTTTACTTGGAAACTCCAACCGTCATCCCGCCGCTATTGAAACTTGGACTCGACCGTAGCATTGTATAAATACCACCCGCGCGTTCATCTGCCAAGAGTTCTTCCTGAGGAAGGCCGGACTCCGGCCGAGACGTCGAAGAATAAACCACCCGTTGTTGCTGTTTCCATCAAGGGTTTTGCTTTTCCTCTCAGTTATATATATATACATATATATATATATATATATACATTTTTATATATAGTTTTTTTCAGGTGGTAATCTCCGAAGTATGTCGTCTATTTTTTTATATAAAAGGGCCTTCGAAACTGTCGGCTTTTAGCACGAAGCCGCACAGCGGCCATTTTCAAAACACCGCATAACGCAGGCCAGTTTTTATAGAAGCGGTATGGTTCCAGCAGGGTTTGTTGGTTGGCATGGCATTAAACTCAGAAAGGATTGGTTTTGCCATCTCAAGGTATCACATTTTCGTGACCAAACTTGTTTTTCTCTAGGTATTTAGGGCCTTAAAAGTCTCGACGAGGTAGAGCCAAAGTCGACCATGTTTTGCCAATCCCGGTAGCTTGGGTCCTAATTCACTGAACGAACGTTAAGGTTGGTCGTTACTGCGTAAAATTTGTTTTTCATCTCGCATGTTTCGGATTAAATCACCAAAGAAATTTCACATTTAGGCGTCATTTCTTTATATTCCTGCGAACAATTTAAACACAACTTGCTTAAGCAGGTGTGAAATTCACTCTTCGCTGCCAGAAGTTTTGGCTGTCATCTGGAAACTTTTGCTCAAGTTTGTCACTTTGGCAATTGTGTTGGTGAGAGCCAGAGAAAAGCCACTGAAAGGCCAAAGAAAGTACTCAGGCACAAACGCAATGAAACAAAACCGCATTAGGCTCAAGTTATTCCTCTAGAATTGCCAAGCCTGTGCCAGGGTGTACGCTTCTCTGGCGTATTAGATAGGCCGGATCCTCCTTTTTATATTTTTGAAGACTCTTTTTCAAAATTATATACACGGCCTGTATCCTATAAAGAGACTGAAGGAAATTGACCTCCGACATTTTTGTTTAAATTATTTGCATTGTCTTAAGTCTGAGACGTGTCCAAGCTGAGCCTATGGAAGCTGTTGTTCCTCTTTGTGTCGTCGGCGCATTGCCTGCTGTGCGCAGTCCTTGCGCGGGCACTTCGCCTTTCTTTGGCGCCTCGCCAAAGGCCGCTACATGGTATGCCCCCTCCCCCCACCCGCCTTCCTTTAGCGAAGCTGCCGAGTTCGACAGGCGATGTGTGCGGTGTGCAAGTAAACAAAGATAAAGGAATTTTTAGGATCTCATTCTTGGTGGAGATCTGGAAGCTTAATGCAGTCACTTGAGTTTCTGCTTCTTTTCGGCCGTTGATTAAAAAGCGTGAATGGGAAAAAGTAGCGGACGTCGCCCGTTGTCTTTTCACACGAACACGTGGCTAAAGAGGTGAAAGACAGGGGTTTACGAACACCTTCCGTGGCTGTGTTCTGCTGCTTTGGATTAATCAAATGTCGTGGAGAACCGATCGTAACCGGCGGGTGTAGTTCTCGCAGTCCATATCACAGCTCTTCTCAGTTATCTGTAAAAAAAAGATCACCGTAGTCGGAGCGGGTCTATGAACTTATTGATGTGTGCGCCAGGAGTGCCGCTTTTATCAGTCGGTGCATTTGTTCAACTGGAGGAGGGATGGTGTGCTGTCGTTCAAATAGAGTGTGCACCGAGAAGAGTTAAACATTTATGAAAGAAAAAGTCTTTCAAATTCTGTTCCTTGATTTGTGGGTGTTGTTACCGGTAAACCAAAACATTTTTCATAGGGATTGACACTTGCCAGTGAGTTAACCTGCCAACGCACGTCAGCAGGTGCCGGTAACCCTGAGATGGGGGCAACGGTCGCACAATATCTTCATGTAAGTACAGTCCGGAGCAAAAGTTTGCTGGGCACGGGAGCGCCGGCCGAAAAGACTGGCTGCGCCTTCTCACGGCGCGTTGCCGCTTTCAAGACTCACGCTTTGCGCATGCGCTTCCTTTTTCGTTCGCGGTCATGCTTTTTTCGCTCGCTTCCGTCCGAGCACGCCACGAGATAACAGAGACTTGCGCAAGGTGCCGCGAAATGTTATCCTGTAGCATGCGCGAGCTGCAGTTACCCATCACGGTGGCTGAGGCAGATGCGCAGCATGATAAGCTGCCATAGCGGCCCCTTGCGCCGGTCCCGGTTATCTCGTGCACATAGGGCGGAAGCCGTGCAAAAAAGACATGACTTCGAGCACAAAAGGAAGCACATTCTCGCAGCGTGAATCTTAAAAGCGGCCGCGTGTCGTCAGAAGGCGCAACCAGTCATTTCGGTTGACGCTCCCGCGCCACAACTTTTGCCGCCGACTGTACGTTGTCTAATCGAGCATCGGGAAGTTAAAATGTGCCTACGCGTGTCCACTGTGTGGCGATAGACTTTGGCTCACTGTCACCGTTGACATGCGCGCGAGAAATTTGTAATATCTGATTTTATTCTCGGCCGGACGAATCAAGCGGAGACGAGACTTTTGGACTCACTTATCCCTGGGTGAGAGAGTGAGTGAAGGGTGCCAAAGATGACTGGTGGAAACTGCGTCGGCACGGTAGGGTCGAAGGCGGGAGGTAGAAGTGTCATAGATAAGTGTTTTGTCGCATTCAGGAATTTTCATATTATCATGTACCAGTCCGTTGTTGAAGAAAGCGAAGGTGTTGAAGCTATTTGTCAAGCTATCAGGTGGCGGCCAGTTTCTGGAAGTTGATGGCTGTCGATTCAGTGGTGCAGGTGTTGACACCGATCCGGTATAGCGCGTCGGCGACGGTGTTTTGTTTTTGCCGTGGATGAAACGAATATCGCAAATATATTCCGAGATATAAGCCATCTGTCGCATACTTTTTTGTGTATGTCAGCTGTGTTACGTGAGGGCATATCGTCATGAGTTTGTGGTCTGTCAGGATAACAATTTGACGTCCTTCCGAAATATTACGGAAGGGTTTAACTTCCAGGTAGATGGCTAAAAACTCCCATCTGGAATGTACTATACCAAGTTTCAAAGGAGTGTCATATTGTTTTGCAAAAAGAAAATTGGTTGCCAACCAGTGTCGGTAAACTGCTGGTATACTGCACCTACTGCTCAATAAGAGGCGTCGTTTACAAGGGAGAGTAGAGCGTTATGTTTTTCACGGGCCAACGCTCTGACTTCGGCAAGTTGTTTCTTGCTTGTCTCGAAAGCGTTGAGTGAAGGTTCGGTTCACTCGCTTGGAATAAATCTCTTGGGATCTCCATTGAGGAAACAATTGAGTAACTAAATGATTCTAATGCAGTTTGGAATGAATCTTCGCTAAATGTTTATGATCCCAAGAACCTCACGGAGTTTATTTGTTGTTTGTGTCTGTGGAGACTGCCGAATGATGTCCACCTTGTCCAGCAGAGGACGGATGCTATTCTCATCCACGGGATATCGCAAGAAACTTAACTTGGTGACGCGGGAATCGCACTTTGCTGCACTCGAGGCGACACAGTAGTTGCGGAGGCGAGAAAGGAGCTGTCGGAGGTGTTTTTATGTTTCTCACGAGTTTTGTTGAAAATCAGGAGGTCGTTAATGAAGATGAAACAGAAGTTCTATCGAAGAATAACTTGTTCGATGAAACGTTGGAAAGTTTGTGAAGCATTTCTGAGACCAAATGGCATCGGCACGTACTCGAAACATGCCAAAAGGTGTTGTGATTGCGGTTTTGTGAATTTGAAATGGCTCTACCAGGATTGATGGTATGCCTTCACAGGAACTATTTTTTGTAAAGATCGTCGAATATGTGCAGTGCTTCAGCAGACGATTAGATATATTGGATTGGGTACCGATCGGCTACCGTGATCTTGTTGTGGGGCTCTACAATCCTCGCATTATCTCCGGTCACTATAACGTTTTAGTGCCATCTGAATGGCGCTACATCACGCGCTCGTCGAAGGACGAATCAATTCAAAATTCAAACACATGTTCGAACTCATTTATGGAAACCTTCAGCCTATCCTGAGGGAGGCGCCGTGGCTTGGCGAAGCACGCTCGCTCTGATTTTCGGTGCGATGCAACGTGATGATGTGTTTGACGAGTGCCTCAGCGTTGCATGGCTGCGTTAAAGTTGGTTATTCCTTTAAAGGTCTTTTGTATGAAGCAGTTATTTTCAGTGGTTCTAGAGTGGTAGTTAACGATGGGGCCTTTGACTTGACATCCACGATGGGGGCAACATTTTGAAGAAAGTTTACTCCAAGTGATTGCGAAGTGCACGTCTATCACCAGAAACACCCAGCGGAACACGAGCAGGAGGCCCAGATTGAGGGTTAGAAATATTTGTGAATGCGGTTTTATCGCCGATCATTGACTGTTTTACCTTGTTGAGCTTGTTGTCGGCACCGACCGATGCTTCCAGCAAAGGAGGAAGAGACTGACCTTCGACGCAGGTGTCCACCAGGTAATGAATTTTTGTCTTGCGATCACTGACATCAAACAAACGGCTGAATGCGGGACTCGCTGCACTGGTCGTCTTTAGTGAGTGGTTGCGTGTTTTCGTAAAAGGCGCATGGTTGGGGATGCACTTTCTGGCGTCGTCTTCAAAGGATTGGTTGGTACCACCATAACGTTTTTGTTTTATTGTGGTAGGCGCTGTGCCGACGTTTTCTAGGTGTTTCAGGAGAGTACGGTCTTGACGAACCATCACGTAGGTCTTGCAAAGTGTTAGTTGATTGGTGAACTTGCTCTAGAAAGTCGCTCGTTTAATTAGATAAGCTGCAGAAAACGTCTTCTCCAGAGAGTGAGCTGTTTGGGGCCGGCCAACTGCTGGTGCATTTTGGTGAACTGGGAAAATTTCCGAGAGTGGAAACAATCATGATCTTATCTACAATCTTGGCGAGTGTATCAAAAGGCTCTGATGATATTGACAGAATGATTCGGACCTGATGGAGCAGCCGTTGAGTGAATAGTACGCTGAAGACGGATACGTCGAGCGCTTCCGCGCGGTCTCCAAAAAGTTTGTGCATTCTGCAGAGGAGATCAGAAGGTTTCCTGTCGCCCAAATCTTCTATGGTCAGGAGCTGCGTAGATGAGGCGTTGCTCAGATTATGTTGTCCTTCGAGATATCTCTATTTTAATTTTCTCATACGAGAGCAACAGCTGGCGGTGATCAAAGTACGTCTCAAATGATGCTAGTGGTGGTCTAGTCAGGACGGGACGCACACGACGTAATCGTATTTTGAGATTTGTGTCGTGATGCGCTTTTTTTCTGGAAGACAGTTTCAAATGGTGATACACCACAGTTCCGAGTCCGTGGTCCAGAAGTTCGTTAGCTTCACCGTGGCAATGCCAGAAGTCAAAGACTCAAGGCCGGTCGATGTGGATTTTGTACCCCGCGGAGATATTGCCGCTTGGACTGGTTGGTGCTGAGGCGCGGGTCAGGCGCTGTGGTCGCTTTCACTGTTGCTGAGGTCCGGATCAGGAGCTGCGGTTGCTGTCACTGAGGTACAGGCCAAAACTTTGAAGCGTATTTACCTTCGACTAATTTTATTTACACTATTTACTTGGTCCTAAATATAAGACATATTGAGCTTAGCTTGCGGGTGCTGTTGTTCGTTTGCGAGTCATCGGTCTCGTGCCTGCCGTTGCGCAGTCTTCGTGCGGGCAGTCGTCTTTTCCTTTCGCATCTTGTTGGTAGTTTCTACAAGAGTGTAATAAACCTGTTATTACTTAAGCACCAAGGCAGTGTACTTACACGCGCTGCACGTGCTGGACCTGCAGCAGCAACTGCTCTGAAATTAAAAAACCTTAACAAATGGAATCTTTCACGCGTGATCGTCAAGGTGTTCTTCTGGCTATTTATTCGAATCTTTCTTACCAGGAAGGCGCGCACGTGCGGCCTGTGTACCTACATTCCCAGCCTCCTCCTTGATGCTCAGCTAACTTAGCAAGAGTTCTAGTGTGGCTGATCACCACGACCATTTTGTTGTTTCTAGCTGGCAACTGCCAACACGGAGATGTCCATCGTGTATTCCGTCGATGATGTTGTTCTCATTCTGGGTCAGTAATACGCATTACTATATCATCGCGTGCGTGGCAGTTCTTAAAACGTTTTTCTCTGTGTTCCAGTTGGAAACCAATGGGCCGGAAAAATCTTTGTTTCCACCAAAGTAGGCTTGGGTTGTTGCATTTTTCGTTCGGCAGGTTGCGTCTCGTCTTATTTTTGTAAGATCAAGATCACCATTTTTATGCACACAGTACAACACACAAACCTGCCACACCCCTTAATTTATGTTGTATTGGTATTCATTTCCAGTGGAGTAACTACCCCTGAAGCTCGGTGCCGAAATAGGGGACTCGGTGCCGACATGTTTTAGGCAAGTCACTTACGTGCGGATTTGCTCCAGGTGCTCTCCGTAGCCTGGACAGTCCTACCCACCCCCCCCCCCCTCCACCCCCTTCCACGAGCCGAAAGTCTGCAATCTTTCGACTGAGCGCATGCGCCACTCCAAACGGAAGGCGCGTTCTTGGTTCCGTCGCCGCTGGATTCATCGAGCTTCGGCGGAACAACTTGGCAACCACGACAAACATCACATGACCACAGTCTACAAAACCAGCTGCCCGGAACATTCAAGGCGGGGCTCGGTGCCGACATGTACGCAAGTCACTTACGTCGAATATTCCCCCAGGTTGGTCTAGTTTACAACTTTGTTGAACAACGTAGCCCGAGTCGCTCCTTGTCGGTACCGTGCATCCATTGCCAATGTCTTTTAATGTCTCGCCAGATACTAGTGTTTGTATGACTTGCGTATCATGTTCCGTAGCATCTACCGTAATAAGAATGATGCTATTTGTTTCTGGTGATGTGTAAATGAACTCAGGTCCGTTTACTAATGAGCAAATATCCAGAATGCTAGAAGCGAAGCAATTGCTTCCTGGCATGAACAAGACGCAATTATCGCTTCTGAAAGAGGTAACAGCAATTAAAAGTAAGCCAATATCCATCGACGAAAAGTTTTGTGACTGCCAGCAACCCTAGAATATCTTAAAAAACGTTGCCTCACTGTAAACCATTGAAGTCGAAGTGCAGAAAATACGTGCCAAGACGTCATCCTTTAATGCGCAGCTGAGTCAACTTGCTTCCAGTCACGATGACTTAGAAAAGAGACCTCGGCGAAACTATCTTATTTTCATTAGTGTTGACGAGGAGGCAAACGAAACGTTGAAAGCATAAGAAACAAACGTTGCGCAGTTGTGTGTTAACCTTTTTGGAATCAATCTTGGAAAATTCACAAGTGGAGCTTGCCCATCGCTAGGGTAGGTACAATGCGGAGAAGCGCAGGCCTATTATTGCAGATTTTCTTTGTTCAAAACAAAACAGGCTATATTTTCACTAAGGTTTAAACTGAAAGACAGCGGTATATTGTTGAAAGAGGACTTTTCTGAAAATGTACGATGCGAAAGGAGGAATCTACTAGAATTCGCTAAGACTCAGAACAGTCAATTTAAACTGCGCTTTAACAAACTGGTTATTGGCAACAAGGCGTTTCATTAAGGACCATATGGACATGTGTGTAAGCGAAATAACTGTAAAGCAACTAGTTCTAACCTCTCGTAATACCGCCAAAGAACAGAAGTTGTGGAAGAACTTGATGTACTTCTAGTAAATTACCGCAGTACCGAAAATAAAGTGGATACTAGATAACTTTGGAGAACTTTTCAATGTACTAGACCCATCATTGCAATCGGAACAGAGTCATGGCTTGATTATGCAATCGTGAGACTTGGAAGTTTTTCCTGTTGATTATATCCCTTACAGACGGAACAGGAAGTAAACATGGCGGTGATGTATTTCTGTTGATTCATCACAGCCTGCAGAGCATTGCCATCGACTTCTCTAAGTATTCCTTTGAATCCCATCTGGTGCAAGGTGTCACTGCAGAATGGTCAATTTCTTACTATTGGCTAATTTTAGGGATCACTTGCGTCTGGTGACGAATCAATTCAACCTTAATTGAACGCTTTGTTATCAATTTTCTACGACTACCTTCTGCTATGAGGTGATTTAATTTTCCTGAAAACGAATGGGATGAAGGGTTACCAAGCACTTCAACTCACCCAAGCTTTACAAGACGTTTACCAATTTGTTTCAAGCTTTTCTTTATATCAACACGTCACGTCCCCTACAGGCTTTGACATGAGGAGAGAAGTAGCATATTAGATTTGATTTTTAGCAATTAACATTCCTAGTTGTGATCATACAATTATACTGTACCCGAAAGAAAAATGTTTCTTTATGACCAAGGGAACTATTCAGCTATAGCAGACAAACCTTTTTAATACTTCCCTTATTTCAAAGATTCCAGCTCGCAGACGCCACCGCAAATGTTTAAACAAAATTAAGAACCCTAATTGATGCGCATGCACCTTTGAAAGTTTAAAACAAGTACGAATGATATTTCGGATGAGCTACGAACGATATTTAAGACGAAAGGGCGTGTGTACAATAAGTACAGAGCATACTGGAAGTCCAGGGTTTCTGGTCCACGTAAAGGAGCTGTCAGCATTTAAAAACAAACTGTTACATTTAGAATCTCTTTTTAATGCAAATATTATTGCGATATTCTTTGGATACTTCACGCACTTTTCGTCTATCTATCTATCTATCATTTCTGGCTATCTAACCTCTTACGCCGCGGGTCGATAAATAAATAAAAAAGACCGGCGCCGGCTGGGATTCGAACCGTTGACCCTTTGATCAGCAGGCAGACGCGCTAACCACAGAGCTATGAAGGCAGTCATTCAACGCACTCTAAACGGTTGTTTATATCTTTACCATAGGACGCGCTTTACAGCGCTGTCACAGCTACCGGTGCGCGCGCGTTCCATGCACGAGGGCTCATTCCGCTCTCGTGAGGCTGAGCACGGCCGCTAGCTCACCCTCTCCCGCGCTCGGGAGAGGGTGATGTAGCGGCCGTGCTCAACCTCACGAGAGCGGAATGGCCCTCGTGCATGGAACGCGCGCACCTACTGTGACAGCGCTGTAAGCGCGTCCTATGGTAAAGATATAAACAACCGTTTAAATACCGTTGGTTGAGACTAGCTGAGACGCCAGAAAGTCTGGTCGGTACCATTTTGAGTGTTTGTGCGTATGGCGCGTGCTTTGCTCGCCTTCCTAAGTGACACAAACGCACGTGCTGGGCTGCGGAGATCGTGCGCAGGGCTGTGAAAGTGTCAACAAATTTAGAATCGCCTCAAGAGTGGGCTGGCGTATCTAGAGTGTGCCGGCCACCTGACGAACGCATAACTCCGCACCGTTTGATGCTATTCGCATTAACGTAGATAATCATTCCCAAAGGATGGGTTCTGCTGATTTCCAACATTCTATTGATGCCAGAAATAAAACGCAAACCTCAAGGAATTTCGGCAGTATGTGTGCGAGCTTCGAGCAAAGACCGCACAGGTATCCTGCCTATCGGTGATTCGGGGCGGCTGGTCAGATTGCTGACGCCGATAACGCGACGCTCTTCAAGAGTCAATTCGCGTAAGTTTTCTCGCCTCCTGTAGTGGGTCCTCTTGCCGTCTTCTTTTTTCAGAAGATAGCATGCTTGATATTGCAACTAGGCGGCGACACGAATTCATCATTGGATACCTAATTTGGATACAAATAAGGCTACCGGGCAGGACGAGTTTACCCTGCCGTGTTTTAAGGGCGAGCTCTGTTGTTTCAGTCAAGGTGTTTTATTTGTGTTATTTGACAGGTATTTGTCCTCCGGCAAGCTTCCCAGCGAATGGAAAACGGCACATGTAGAATCTGATCACAAAAGTGCACAAAAGTAGGGTTGATAACAATTGTCCTATATATATTCTTTGTGTGGGCTCAAAATTTTAGAACATAATTTTTACAGAGATCTCGTAAAACATCTCAACAGAACAAAAACTTTGATTGTCCTTATCAGCATGGCATCCGAAGTCGTTTCTCGTGTAACACACTAGTGGTAGATTTCCATCATGATATTCTTACCTGTTTTGATAAAGAGGACGATGTAGAATCCGGTCTTCCTAGATTTCTAGAAAACGTTTTATTGGTGTCCCGCAGAAACTCATAACACAAAAACTAAGGTTACTAAACATTCTAAATAATATTTATCGCCTGGCTTATGGACTATCTTAAAAAAGAAAACAGGCAGTTTTAGTTAACTGAAAATCTTCATCATATTTGGACGTGACATTGGGCGTTCCCGACGTATATGTGCTTAGGGCCACTGCTATTTCTCATCTTCATACATGACACTTCTACTGGTGTAAATTGAATATCCGTCTTTATCCGGATGATTGTGTTTTTGTATCTTGGCGTTAGGTCCTAGTTAAATTGCCTGATATTTCAAGAAGATGTCAACAGAATCGTCAAGGTGGTGCGAAACACGAAAAAATTAATCAAGTATTAACAAATGTATCGAGACCACGTTCACTAGAAACGTCTATTAGTTTCCCTCGCCTACACAATTTAATGTGTCCCACTGAAGAAGGTGCAAAAATTAAAATTTTCATGCGTTTCTTTCAGCGCTAAACTTCTAAAGGTGTGCGCACGTGGAATGTATAACAGTGAAAGCCAACCACATCTTAAACCTATTCGAGACGGAACTTTAGCGAACTGTCCTCACGAATCTAAAGAACACTTTATTCTGCTCCAATGTCACGCCTATCCTGGAATATGCTTGTGCATTATGGGACCCTAAATGAACGCTATTCACATGTAAATATTGAAACAAATATACAAAACAAAGGAGCTAGGTCTGTCACAGGAAATTACAACTACAAGCAAAGCGTTACTGCCATAAAATTCAACTTAGACTGCGGAACCACTTCTCCAGACGAAAGCGCCTTCGTTTGAAATTTTCACATAGCTATATAACAATGATCCAGACTGGGTTGGAACAAACTTAAGATTCATCAACCCCGCTTCATATCACCAAGACTCGATCACACAAAGAAAATTAGAACGTTTACAGCCAAGACCAACAGACTAAAAGTATGTTTTCTCCCGAATCCTAGAATGAAATAATGAAACGAATTACCCGACGACGCTGCTGTAATCTCTTTCATCAATCTTTTTTAATAAAGTGACTCGCGACGGTTCGGAAGCGCATAAGTAATAAAGCATTATTTTTTAACGCGTGGGTTATCGCGCCTCTAGTTTTTTTGTTATTTGTGTGATGGTGTGTGGTTTAACAGTGTATTTGAGAATGTTCTTTTATGCAGCCTTGTTAAAATATTGGCGGTAGCTCTTCGCATATTAAAAGGTATCCAATCAATTGTTTAAAGAAAAGGGTGTACTACAAGGAATGTATGTCTCTCTGATATGTGAACTTGCTTTTTCCTTGTGAGTGTCTCAGCATGATCATGGCTGATGTAACTGTACTCTCACACCCCCTCCCCTCCCCCTCCACCAGTGCCATAATGACTTCGAACGCAGCAGGGTAATCGCAAATAAAAAAATAAAGATAAAAAGTTGTTTGATAGATGGCGTTGATTCTCTTAACTTCCTTTCAGGAAGGTTGTCGTATAAATACCTCGCACCTACCAATACCAAAAGGCTCTCCCGGTACCTCAAAATAAGGTACGTTCCTAAGAGTAAAAAAAACATATTTCTTTCGTAAGGCAATGAACATGAGGTTCTTTTACAAAGATGTGTGCTCCCCCATCAGCAAACTTGTTTATTTTCTTTCAGGGAATTTACGAAATATTGTCCGTTGATTTATTGCTTTGCAAAAAGTCGGCAACTATTGAACGTGCGTCTATCATTCGTTGACACATCCGTTTCGTATTTATGGATGTACTCCGGCCAACACTGTAAAGCTGTTCATTGGGCCAAGAAATATTCGATATTTGATATCGAACTCTGGAAGACATTGACGCCACATGATGTATTCTGCCCGTAGGTGTGTACACCCTCTGTCAAACCAGAACTGCGGTGCGGCCTGAAGGCCAGGATGCAAAAGTGTGGCACGTGAATTTCCGTCTGAACACCTGAACTAAGCACTCCTGAACTAAGCCAGAAGGAATCACTAAACGCCAACAATCCAGAACACCACAATCTGCAAGCCAAATGCCAGAGTGCATGACCATGCTTGGAGCCCTACACAAAATTCTAAAGGTTTCAAAGAGCATCATCAAGATACTAGACGGTGTACTTTATTATAAACAGCGTCATAAGGCGTTAACCGAAAAAAGTAACACAATACGCTACTCGCTTCTTGCAAATATAAGGAAACGCTTTACAGCCTCTGCTTTACAGCCGAAATAAAAGGAAAGGGTAACCGTTACCGGTCTCGATGAAGAATAACGTAGACATTACCTTTGCGTCACCTTTTAGTTTCAAATATTTCATCCTTTAATATTTGATGAATACTTCACAATTTTTCTACGAGACGTATTAGTGGGACGGTTACAAATGCAGGATGCTTCACGACGGGAAAATATAAATTTATTACATTGTCAAGATTGCATATAAATAATAAGACCGTTAGACATAGTTTAGCCATCAGTACAAAGCACATAAGAAAATATTAATCATATCAGGAGCACTTCAATATCATTCATAAATTGCGATATTGTTCTCGCGTGGACAGCCTGTTGAGGCAGCTTATTCAACTACACGGTGGCAAGACGAAAAAAAGCAAATTTAAAGCAGCACTTTTTGGGATAAGTCAATTTCTGTAGCGCCGGCGCGCTGCTGAAATCATTACGAAGCAATTAGTGAATATGGTGAATGAGTTTAAGGATAAGGTCAGGAGGGAGTGTAAAGGTTTCAAGGAGACGTTTTAACGAGGTACGAACTAAGATTTGTTAGATGCACTCCGATATACGTGAAACAATTTCAGGAATGACCTTCATAAACACATTATTTTAGGAGTTGCGAAAGCAGGTCGGAGACAGTCCGAAAACTGCGCCGTTCGCCATGTCGCCCTTCATAATGACTTGGCTAAAGTTGAGTAGATCTGAAGACAAATGAAGTACCATGAATTAATTTTGTCACCAGACGTTAAGGAGCCCATACATCCAAAATATATTACACTTTTCCATCTTAATCTGCGTTCCCTCAGAAACAAGGAGGACGATGTTTGCACACTTCTGGATGTCTGCGATGTTATTTTGATGTGGTACCAAGACGACGAGCCAGTGCTCAATTTGCCTGGATACCAATATTTTTGCCTAAATCGAATCTTCGGGAGGGCTATTGGGTTCGCCATTTATTTTGAGCAACGCGAAACCTACTAAATACTGGACTGCCTGACTGAGATGAATGAAGACTACGAAATTTTAACATGAACTAGTGGCAGTCGGCTTTTCTCTGTCGTGTATCGTCCGCCGTCAGCCAACGTTGCAGGGTTTCTATCCTTCCTGAATAGCAATTGGAATTTCATCAACGAATCATTTTTTTCTGTTGCTCTCCGGGGGTGACTTTATTATTATGTTTGAACCTTTCATTGCTGGTACCACATTTTTCAATGTTCTTAGCTATTTCAGATACACGGATGTGGTCTTGTCGTCTACAGGAAGTACTGTTGAAAGTGAACACGCCTTAGATAACTTCATTGCAAATATGGGCCAAAGAGGTACTGCACCTGGTACCATCAGTTGTACCACCAGCGACCATATTCCTATCTTCACTGTAGTCTTGTGTCTGGGATTTGCAATCAAGAGCGAAATCAAACGTTTTTTTTTCTTTCCACTCATTAGAAGAACACGGTTTGCTGCATTTTAGAAACAAAATATGTGCCCCTCGACTGGACATCCGCAACATTACAATCCAATGTAAATTATGCTTACGATACATCTCATGGCTTGTTCGAGAATTGCTGTGATGTATGTTTTCATTATAAAAAATATCTCAATCGAGAAAATCACGAAAACTTTGAATCACACTTGTTCACATCAACATGAATAAAAAAGAGAGCATCTTGTTCAAAAGATTCATTTCCCCGAGACACCCAAATAATTCAGCAATATTAAAAAAATACCGAAAAAAAATTAAACTCTAAACTAAAACAAGCAAAAACACAGTATTATGCAAACCCCTTCAGATGTAATTCGAAAAGTTCTCCAGCTGTAATAGCGAAATATTTATAGGAAGTTCTCCAGCACGGCTTACGTAACGATAAAATGGGGGAGCTTCTGATCAATGACTAAATTCAACCCGGTGTCCCACTAACAGAATGTTTCATTCCCTACTGTGTAAACCGCGTTGGAAGCACATAAAATGAAGATGCTGATAAGTATATCACGCATAGCCCTAGCTGGCCTTTTTTACTCAATCTAGCAAATACATTTGAGTTCTAAAATTATTAATGCGACTCAAAAATGGTAAGACTCGTGATATCAGCGATTTTCGAATGAAAACCAGTCACGCTTGTCATTCCCATAATTTCAACGTACCTGACATATATTTAACCTCAGCTAGGCTTGCGCTGAGTTCCCTGCAAATATGAAACTTGCCAAAGTTACGATGATACTCAAGGAATGTGATGTGAGCATAATAACTAACAATAGACCAATATCCAGCCTGCCAATATTTCCAAAAGGGCTAGACACGCTTGACAAAACTCGCCTAAAAGTTATTTTTCATCGACATAAAAAATTGTGACGCCAATTCGGTTTTAGAAGACGAATGTCAACAGAGGCAGGGCTTTTACTCAAGAATCATATCTCTAAATAGCATTAAAACAAATTTTAACGCTACGTAATTTATTGATTTTTTTAAGGGGTTTGACTGCCTCAATCATCAAATACACGTTGATAATATAAAGAGTTATGAAATACGTCCTTCAGCTCTCTCACTCTTGGATTC
>JAZHYW010019247.1:0-18674 GCA_037355805.1 Ixodes ricinus | reverse complement strand
TATATATATATCTTTCTCAGATTGTTTAGCACGGTACATCGCAAAATCAAAATACGTCAAGGGAGGAGGAGAATAAGAAGGAAAGGAGGGGAGCAGGAGGAACAGAGGAACGGATGATTAGGAGAAGCATACCCTCCTCTCCGTACCCTTCCCTCCTCCTCATCAAGAGGGGCGTTATAATTGGACGTAACAGGGAGTTGTAAACCTCTTTAATTGTTTCGATCGCCAGTGGGCTCAATGTTTCTGATGAACTCGGGCTTTAAATTTATCACGATAAACAGGAATTGTATCCATTAAAAAGGCACTCTAGAAGCAAAATATTGCGCCGCATGAAATTCTTGAAGAAAAGACAAAACAAACTAGTTCGTCCTTTTGAGTTACGGGCCGTCCCGCCACGGCTGCTGATAGATGGCGCAAGTAGTGTCGGCGCGCTCACGTCTTGGAATCTTGGGTATGCCTGATTAGGACCATCCAATGAGTCCTTTAAGCTTTTCTAAGACGTCGTTCATGTAAACGGCTACCTTCTTTTGTGGCTCAAACACGGTGTCAGGTGTGTCACAGAACATACTGTCGCGCCTAAAATTAATGACAACAGAACATGAATATCATTTTAATGTTGTACTTGTATCAGGCCGACAGAGTCGCTGTACGCGACTAAGGACCACTGGCGACGACCAGGGGCTGGTAGACTCTCGAATCACACCTCCTTGTAACATATCCCTGACCTGCTCTCGGACGACCTTGCGCTCGTATGTCGAGTTACGGCTGTGGGTTCTGGCGCACAGGTCTCGCATTTTCCGTATCAATTTCATGCTCAACCAGATAAGTCCGACCCAGAGGACTTCTTTGTGAAAACAGGTGTGAATACTCACCTAATAGTGAGTGGACTCTATTCCTCTCCGTGTCGCTTAGGTAAGCTGCCACATCAACTTCGTGTATATTACTGTCAGCATTTTGTAGGGTGGTCGTGGTGAGTTGCACGTTAAACAGAGACGTTGCGTGCCCCACTGCAGTTCGTCCGGTTATCGTGATGGACGTAGAAGACGGGTTAGCGACACGTACGTATCCGACATTTTCACTAACCTCAGTTAATGTTCTTGCAACGTTTGGCCTGGTCAGTATCGTCTCCGAGAGTGGCTCGATGAGGAATGCTCCCTGGGCGGTGATTGATACCGGTAGCAGGACCTCGGTGCAGGCTGGAATGATTGTCTTCTCCATGCAGTAGGCCCGATGTGCAGATGGTGGAACAGCGGCGAGCGGGCTTTCAAGGCTCAGCCGGAGTGCACGTCATTGGATCATAATATTCTTCCTCGGAAAGTCTAGCATCATTTCTGCGGCTGCACAAAATGGTAGTCCGCACAAGATGTCGTAAGGAAACTCATTGAGCACAAAAAACATGGCACAGATACGTACTGGTCCTATCACGACATACAATGCGATTTCACCAGAGTTTGTTGGGTGGGCTGCCTTTCTTAAGCGAGCCGCAAACGCACCGGACACAATGTTTGTGGTGGCGCCCGTTTCCACGATTAGTTTAACGTCATTACCGTCGATCGTTGCCGGTTGTATGATGAGGTGCGATGCAGAGTATGCCGCACCTACGAAGCCTCCTTGTTGGCATAGGGGCGAGGCTTGGGGACCCCTGTTTTTCAGTTTTCCTGTGGGGTTGGAAGACTGTTGAGTCGGGAGGCTGCAGAGTCGCGGTTAAAACTATATCTGCGGTTCTCAAGTGTGCGGGGCACAGCCTCAGGACACTGGCGCTGGATGTGACACGGGCGATGACATTTGAAGCAGATGACTTGACCACCTTGGTTTCTTGTTAGTCGTGGCGGGAAACGTTTGGGGCGCCCTTCCCAGTTGCTCAACGGCGAGCGTCAGTGCAGGGACACTGTCCTGAAGCGCTCCGAGGATTGCTGTAGTGTTGTTTGCAGTCGGTTAGGGTGCCACTGGTCCTTGTGCATGGAGGGCGTAGGAGGGATTCAGGCGAGGTCCAGTGTCGGCCGGGGGTATCAAAGAACCATTGCCTTGTGTTGGAGCCCTGTGACGACCAAATGGAGATGGCGTCGCAAACCCAGGGAGTTCTTGCGTTGGCATTGCTAACAGGGCCTGCCGCGCCATAGCTCCAACGTGGGTAAGCTGTTGGAGGAGTTGCAGGAAGTCGGCTGGGGTGCGGGGGTTAGAGATTGCAACTCTCTCCATCATTTCCGGTCTCAGGCCCCGAAGGAGACAGCGAACCTTGTCTGCGTCCGACATCGTCGGGCTTGCCCGTGCGCACAGCTGCAGTATACTTGAAACGTAATGTTGCGGTGTTTCGCTCACCTGCTGAAGGCGCTCTTGCAGATGCATAAAGGCCCAGTCTAGCACGTGCTCTCCAGCTAAGTCTCGGCGGAGGGCTTGCTGCCACTACTGCCAAGTTTAAGGGGGCCTCCGCAGTCGCCTCTCGGAGAGCAGTGGAAAACCAGTGCCGCCCCTCGTCCACCAGCGCGAAGATTAGGTTGTTCGCCTTTCGTGTGTCTGTCCACGACATGGCTGCGGCGTACCGCTTGTAGAGAAGCATCCACTCCTCCAAATATTCGTCCGGACTCCCTTTGAAGTGCGGCGGTGGATCGTACGGTCACATAAAGACCGCCATCGGTGATTGATGGCTCTCGGTGCTCATAGCTGGCGGTATGATCCTACTTCGTAGAGAGTAACCTCTTACAGCCGTCACCTTCTTCGCCGTCGTTTCTTTTGTTTAGCCGAGCTTGGCGAGTTCGAAGAGCTTTGCAAACCTTTGATGTATGTTGCGTGGTACTTCTTCCCCCTCGTCCAGCCATTTCTTGTTTGGGTCAATTCTGCCTCCTTCTTCGCTTGACCTTGCGGGTTGCTGGTGCTGTAGGCGTGCACGGCGATCACGACCTTGTCGCCCTCGGGATCGTTGTGGCTCGTCCTGCATTTCGACGAACTACCCCGCACTTCCAACAAATGTCGTGCCTAAAATTAATGACAACGGAACATGAATACCATTTTAAGGATGTACTTGTATCAGGCCGACAGAGCTCGGTGTACGCGACTGAGGTTCCTCTCCTTCCTTTGAAACTGCTTCAACCGGGGCTGGTCAGGTTGGTTTCAAGACACAAAAATCCCCGGCTGTCGCTAGCAAAGAATCCCAGGGCTCGGGCTCTCTCGAGCTCCTCGAGCGGTTCTTTTGTACTCGTAGATTTCACTAGTTACTCCATCTGCCGGCCTGTCAGTCAACCGTTTATTTTTCTGCAATTTGTTCATGTTTCAAAGTCGCAAAACTAATTTCTAAGTGAAACTTCTTTACCTCGAAGTTGGCTATTCACAGTGTGGCTTCACAACGCGTTTACGACTAGGTTAGTAAGAGTTGTAATTAGCGTTTCTTCGCTTACCATACTGTCTACACTGGTTTGTCACTTATCGAGTTTGATTGATTTAGCACATTCCGCCATGGTAGGCGATTTCATTATGAAAGCATAAATGAACTTCCCGTTGTACGTCGCCTGCATCACAAAAAGTACAATATGTTTCACGTTTTCTCACTTTAAAAATGTTCAGAAGACGAAGACAAATCTTCGGCTTCGACGGGCAACAGTTGTCCTGCGTCGTGACTGTCATTGGAATAGCTAACCACTTGATAAAAATACCTGTATGCTTAAAGTAGAAAAGTGATCGGCCGATCATGCAATGTCAGCTGGTGAAATTGACATTAAATTTTGTTGTGTGCCACCAGTATGCACTTGCAAAATTTTATGTAAACCTTTTTAAAGTCACAAAAGACAGTTTTAGTGGATCGCACGCTAAGTCATTGCGAACGCAGATAAATTGGTTGTCGGGAGTGCGCGTGCGCAGAAGGCGATAGGAGGGCTAGCGTATTGGGTACGCACACAACGCTGGGGGTTTCGCGCTGCGGGCTAGCGAGCTTTGCGGAAAGCTCTCTAGAGATCTCGGGCCCAGCGAGAGCACCAGTTTTAAGATGGCGGTTAGCTCGACTGGTGCAGCATGAGCGACGTGGTGCTCGCGAAGTTCAGCGCTATGTGAAATTCATGATGTTCAGCTCGGCAATTATTTCCGGGACCTACCGCTGTTGAGTCAGGTCGCCATGCAGCTGAAGGAGTGCATTGTGAAAATGTTTACAGCTCGCAATGTGCGGGAACGCTGTGATCTGCTCAACGCTAAGCCTCATCGCGCAGGTCATCGCCGACGGACGAATGACTCTTCAAAATATCTCCCAAGTTGTCGACGTGCACCGCACATCAGTAGGTCTGGGTCTCTTCTCGCGATAGCATTGATAAAAGGTGCCGTTTCCACGAGATGACTGACGGATGCTCCGTGATCGAATTTGGCAACGCCACTCGTACGCGCAGCCTACGTACCCTGCAGAAGGGCGCGCTCGACCAGGCAGCTGCGGCTTGGCTTAATTTAAAATAAAATGATTACCAACCTTTTTTGTATATTTTGTGTTTCGGGGAGCATGGTGGTGCTGTTAGCACGCGGAATACTACGGCTTTGATAAATTGAATTAAGAAGGTCATGCTAGATGTTAACTTGGCAACATTTGCGGAACGCACAGCTAAAATCGGTCCGAGCAGTAGTTCTTAGCGTACGCTATTTTATTGCGTATTGCGCACGTAAGAGCCAGCAACGTTTTACAAAGACTGTCTATTATCTTATCACAAAATCAGCGCGGGGCACTCCTGGCGTAGAGCGGGGCGCGCGCGACGCTCGTAGTCACGGTCCCGACCTGATTCTCTTATCATTTAATGCCGGTGGAACTGACATTACATTTTAACGTGTTTCGGGTAATTAGCAACGTGAGCAGGTTCTGCGTTTGACTCGCATAGCGAAATCGGGTCGCGTTGTCTGGCAGCTGATATGGTTGACCCAGTTTCGACTTCCTGTCATACTGTTTCACCGTGGTCGTCGGGTGTGTAGTCGTTAGTAGTAGCAATTAGTCGTGACTCTCTCGCTCGCAGGTGGAGCTTGCAGACCGTTTTGAGGGAGTTCTCCACGCGCGTGGGTCAGTAGACAGGCTCGAATCGAGTTGCTCATTGAACGCTCTTTTTTGTCTACTTGGGCTGGCGTAAAGCGATGCTCACATTGCTAATACATAATTTAAAAAAAAACAGTGTGTAAACACTGCTCGATGCGTGTCTTTTTCCTGTAGGATTACCCTATCACATTGACCATACAAGTTCTGCCTGCAGTCAGGTTCGACGCATCGATATGTACGAAGCCAGACAGTCTTCGAGCGTTCTTGATGCGTGTCCGTCGTTACTTCTGTCGGCATTTCTGCACCGACCGCAATTTCCTTTGTATGATGTTTGAGCAGTGTGACAGCGGCTAAAGTAAACCGCCAAGTCATTATTTATTTATTCAGTCATGTATTAGGTGACGAAGCTCCTTAGGGTCTAGCCTTGTCCGTCCGTCCGTCCGTCGTCCGGCTGGCCGGCCGGTCGGCGTCCGTGCTCACATAAAAAGAAAAAATGTTTGCGCAGTCGGCAGGATTCGAACCTGTGCGGGGAGACAAAAATGGATTTCTAGTCCATCGCCTTAACCACTCGGCCACGACTGCGGGACGAGTAGGGTGCTCTGAGATGTGGTAGTAACTCAAGAGCTGGGGTTTCTGTCATGGATGAAACGTTGCATGTAGCCGCTCAACGTCTATACAGGAGAGGGCGCTGCGGTCAAAGGCGTATATAATCGCGTTAAACTTTGCATGCATTGGCTCAACGTTTATAGACGAGAGGGCGCTGCGGTCAAATGCTCAAATGCGTATATAACCACGTTCCATGCCACACATTCTCTTTCTGACATGGACCGTTGACTTGAGCGGTGGAGATGCGTTCCCACGGCTTCTAGCGGATCCAAGCTGATCCGCTAGAAGAACCACTGGCTCTGCATTTCACCGACCATAAAGCAGTAATAATGAAGTCGAAACGCAACCTGGAACTCAGCACTGCCCATGAGCAATAAAAAAGTCAGCACCATCAGCACTACCTATGAACAATAAAATCAGTATCATCAGCACCACCAGAGCTTCGCCCCAATCAACATCCTTCACCACGTGGAGATGCGGTCTTTTTCTTATTTATAAATTATATACAGAAGACCGCGTGTGTCCGAGCCGGATGAACAAGAAAGAAAAGAAATCGCACGTAAGTACATCAAACGTACGTGACATGAATGCCGCAATGACGAAGTTGTTTATAGAGTAGCTTAAAGGAGTCGGATCTCCTTATATAGTCCGCATTCGTAGTAATGCCGTCGTTAGTGCTTAGCCTTTTTGAACAACACCTTTGACACACGGATCTGTATCTGTATCCGCTGGGTAATTGAAATCGGTAAAGATGTAGCATAGCACCGACTTGATTTTTCGTTGCAGGCCCTTGCAGCTGTTTGCACAGTGAGTGCCTGACGGATCGTACCCCACATAAAAACAGTCATGGAATATCAATTTTGCATGCTCCGGCATTTTTTTAGAAAAGGTCAAAGAGCAAAAGTGCACTGGTCAAAATATAAACCACATAAAAAATATTTTTGGTGCTAAGCGTGCAGCTAAAGCCAGACCTACAAAATCATCTCTGGGGAAAAAAGAGATTGTCAGTTTCCTTCCCCACGTTCCCTCTGGCCCTCTCCTATCCTCCTGTCCCCACAGGGGCGCGTCTCTGAGCTACTCCCCGCACAAACGAGTAGTCGCCTTTTTTCTCGAATGGAACGAGGAATTGAGGAAGAACTTTCTTCTTTCTATCTGCTCGCTTACGACACTGCTTCAAATCGGTCGAAAAAAGCACAGAATTCGGAACATGCAAAAACGCTTCCACACGATTAATATTTAAAAAAAAAATTGCGGATTTACTGCTTGCAAAGTGCGCACGTGGTTCCATTAAAAATATGCATGCCATGGGCTAGCGCACACCAGCTCAGAGCACCTGGAGCGAAAGCTCGTGTTGCAGAACCTTGGGATTCTAGGTTCAGTCCCCACCCCTGCCCGTTTCGATCTGGACGAGCATCGTACCGGCGTGCGGTTGTTTACCACTACTGCGTGGTACACGTTAAAGGCCCCAGTCTAGCCGTTGTACCGCACTGGCTTAAATTGCTCGTCTACGAGCCGAGAGACAAGTCGCCCGTTGAGGCAGACTAAATTCAGGCTGTATAAACACACCCACACCCCAATTCTTTGTTCAAAATATGCATGCCATTTCTGTGCCATAAATATACATACTTTTGTGTGTGCTAAAAAAGGAAATGCTAGCTCTAGAACTTTTTTCCCCAATATGTTGGAGATCCGTCACATTTTCTGGGTTTTCCATGAGATTTTCTTGGTTGCTCGCATGCGTTTAAACCTTAACAGGTTGATAGCGTAAAACTAGCACTCCTTAGAAAACACCGCGCTGACCACTATCTGACAAAAACGTGGTTCACCGACGGCGATAGGTCACAAATGCAGCGTCAACGTTCAACATGACATGGTTGTCCATTTACCCTCTTTCCATTCCTATTCGGTGACAAAGAATCAAGAGTGTGGTTCACACCGCTGTCAATAGGGCAATTTAAAGACCTTCAAAACGAACTCCTTTAAAGAGTTCATGAGTCAGCGCAGGCTGATGGGCCGAAATCGCCAGCTGATTCGCCAATCTGTTAAAGGAATTCTTTTTGAAGGCCTCTAACGTGCGCTTCTAAGAGGAGTCTCAGACTGACAGTTCAACGCCATGTGCTTTTTGTCGCAGAGGTTGAAGGAGAGAGACCGACCCTCCATCCAGATCATTGATGGCTTCCGCTTGCCGGGATCCTTCTCCGAAGAGGTCTACCGGAGCGGTCTTCGCTATCAACCGGAGGAAAGCGACATCATCCTGGTGACCTTCCCCAAGTGCGGCACTCACTGGGTGCTGGAAATCGTCAAGGCGTGCTTCCGAGTCTGCAGGGGCGTCACACCGGGATGGAGCTTCCTTGAGATGCACGGTCTGGACGGCATTCTTAAGGCCGACAGACCGCGAATCATTTTCACTCACCTGCCCTTTCACTTGACGCCTTTCTCGCCATCCACCAAGTATATATACGTGGCCAGGAACCCTAAAGACTGCTGTGTGTCTTTTTATCATCACACAAAATGATATAAAGATTACTGTTTCCAAGATGGAACTTTTGACGAGTATTTTGAACTTTTCGTCGAGGGCCTCACGGACTTCGGCAGCTGCTATAAGAACCTTCTATCTTGGTACAACAAGAAAGACGAGCCTAACGTGCTGTTTCTCACATACGAGTCGATTCATGCTGACATGAAGGGATCGGTGCTAAAGATTGCTGGTTTCATCGACGGAGAACTCGCTAAGCTGCTTGCGAAAGACGAGGCAAAAATGGCCGCTGTAATCGACAGTACGAGTATGACAGAGATGGTGAAGTATTGGGGAGGGCAGTTCGTGAGGAAAGGCGTCGTCGGAGGCTGGAGGAATTACTTTTCGAAAGAACAGTCCGAGCGACTGGAGAAAAAGTTCTTTAAGGAAAGGAAAGGTGCTTCTGTGCCAAGTCTTTGCGATGACGTGGACTGGCTTCTGGATTGTAAGGAAACCGCCTAGACTCTGATGTTTCTGCTAATGAGCTAAAGCATAAACAATAATATTCTTGTTCCACCGGGTCATCGAGAAACACGATTTCTGTCGTGTGGTTAGTATGGCACTAATCACGCGGCAGAAATTGTGTCTTAAGCTGTTTTTGACTCCGTAGATATAAACAAAAGAAAACGCTTGGCGTAGTGAATTTTGGTTATCTTATTGTCGCTTCTTAGCCAATCAGGTTGTGCCAATACGAAAGCCGAAGAACGCTTCAAATGGCGAGAAGATAATAAGCGAAGCCATGCATTTTTAAGCTTTAAGTGACTGCAATTCAAACCTAATTTGTATACATATATACATTTATTTGCGATGGATCAAATAAATGGTCTGATTCGGAGCTTTCCAAGTGACTTTTTTTTAGTTTTAGTTGTCACTTTCGTCATCCTAATTACATGTTTCTTACTAAAACTCGCAAGTGCATGATCAGGCATACTTTCTAGTAACTCACTTAAACTCAACTTAAAAGCGATGCAAATCTTGATGTTGTTAGCGTACATTTCACCATTTTAGATTTTTTACAAGCGAAATAATATAATATGTATTAGGCAATTTGTTTCAAATTCGGTACACGTCCTCTTGTTTTTTGTGATAGCTTCAAACTTGTGGCTATAGGGGCACCTTAGAATTAAAAATTTCTTCACACTCAGATTTTACTGCGATTTTAAAGAGTTGTTGTCTATTGGTGTGAGTTACTGGAACAATTAAATTGACCGTTTGGTTCAGCAGGGTTTAATGACACCTTGTAGACAAGTTTCACAAAGCATCACATTAAATGCAAAGGCGTCAGCAGTTTTTTATTGTGGAACCCACAACGGAAATGTGAGTTATTTAGTTCTAAGTGTTGTATACGCTCTTCACCGAGGCTCCCGGTTATATCACCAGATGGATTAAACTCGGCTATATCTAGGGGCAAACCTGGATAGGTCAATGCGGATGGAAATAGGTTTCATGTCTGTCAGGCCTTACCTGCCCAATTAATCTAAAAGCCCGATTTTATCGCCGTCTTCGCAGCTGGAACATTCTGATATTCTTAGCAGACCGCATTTTCAAGGTGTTCTGGTGTCCCGAACTAGGTGTCAGGACGTAGAACAAATTTGTGAGCAGCAGCAGAGGCTTCATTTTCGACGTTTCGAGCAAAGCCTGCTCTTTTTCAAGTGTAGGGAAATACAGATTGACGGATGTTTTGGTCCGAGATCGACAGAGAGAAGGAAAGAAATAATGAAAATACGCAAGTCCACCTCAAAAATACTCACAGACAGGTGGCCATGTTTTCAACAACACATATACATGCCAAGCAAAAAATTAATAAAAATACAACAACGTGAAAAAGGCTGTCATGGCAGCGTCCAGGGAAAGCAGAAACATATAATAAAACGCGGTGTTCCCTTTATAGCCATGCTCGCTTTAAAAACAAAAATAACAAGTATTTAATCTAAGCCAGGTGGGTCACCAAAGAAAAAAACCATTCTCATTAGTGAAGTGAACGGCGAGCGCCGGAGACGAGGAGACGACACGGGAAGCCGTAAACCACCGTCGCAGTGTAACTGGACTGGCCGTGTGTAGCAGCGTGGAGACAAATGGCGCTCTGGTGAAAGCGTTAAGTTCGGACTAATATCGGCCCGCTAGGGGACGTTGGCTCTAGGCTATGTAAACAGTAAACCTATCAACTAACAAAAATTATTTTTGCTTTTTTTTCTGAGGAATTACGCGATGTAAGAGTGGTTTAAAGGTTTTTCTTTCTTTTTTTTGAGATGTTGGTGCTAAGTAGAATTAACGAATTAAATTGTGACATTTAACATGACTTTATTTTAATGGGTGAAATTATATTTACGATTACTTTCCACCGTGGTAACTTTTAGTTGCGTATTGATGTTATTGTATACGTGAGAGTTGAAGTGTTTAGCAACTGGTGTATATTGCTTTTTTACAGTGTCTGAATTGGGGCCATTGAAGCGCTCCATCATGGAATTTTTAGTTTCATCGATATATTGCATATTGCAGAGCGTGCACTTAATAATATATATCACGTCAAGAGATTGACAGGTAAAATATTGAAGAAAGTTGTTGCGCACATCGGGATATGATAAGCGGTCAAACGAAATGGCAGAAGTGCCTTGGGGTGCTGCGACAAGGACCGTAGCCAAATAGTGAATCGGGACTTTTTGTATAAGATGGCCATGATATTCTCCCAAGGCTTCGATGCTTGCGAAAAGTGGCGAAGGGTGATTTGGGAAATATAGTTTTAATTTTGTTGTCAGCGTGCTTGATATTTGAATGCCTCTTCAGTATAAAATATAAGCTTGATATGTTCGAATAGTGTGGAAACTGAATGTGTCACATTTCCTCAGTTCACATGATATTAATTCCTCAGCCATATGCAGTGTGGAAACCGATTTGGCAAATTGGTTGCTGGAGAGCAGGTTACGCAATATCAATTTTCTCATCAAATTTAGACGGGTAGCTAAATTGGTGAATACGCTACGTGGTCAGATCCAGTGACGTAAATTGTCCCACTATATTTTGAGGGGAAAAAGAATTGGTGCACAGGTCAAATGGTCAGGTCACATCAAATCAATTTTCTCGCAAAATTTAACAAAAAAAATAAAGTGTTGACGAACAAATTGTGAGGTGTGTCAACACGTGACACCTAAAACCACGGTAGAGAGTACGAATTCCAATTTCACTTACAGAATCCACGGAAACTTAAACTGTGGCACAAGTAATGTGATATACCTCCTGACATGTGGCACCTGCGGTAAGCAGTACGTGGGCCAAACTGGCACACCTTTCCGATTGAGGTTTAACAATCACAGGGCGCATGTAAATATATTTCCCAAATTCCCCCTTTCAAAACATATGGCTTTACCCAAACACACGTTTGACAAACTGGACGTCACATTTTTACAATCCAACTTCAAAAGCAACCATGAGCGCGAGCAGAGAGAATCGTATCTTATTTACAAATTTAATTCAATCCGGGCCGGTATTAATGAACATCCCGGTATAATGTCATCTATGCATGCAATCCACCTTGATCGCCCTGTAGCGGAGTGACTGTAGCTAATTCAATCCCATTAGTACAACCCTTTAATTTTTCCGTGTACCTTTCTGTATCACCTGTCGATGGGTCAACTGGTCATGAGCTTCAACGAGCACTTTCCACCTCTTGGTTCTTTTTGAATGTTCTGGGACTGTAGTTAACACTGTTAAATTTGCGGTTTTCTTTTTCTTCTTTTTTTAATGCAGGGGATTGTTTGTAGCACTTTGGCCGAGCGTTTGCTTGATTTACTGTACACGCTTTTTTCAGTTTTTTTTTCAATGCTGGGGGTTCGTTGATGCACGTTGGCGTTGATTTACTGTGCGTGCTTATTTCATTATTTCTTTATTTATATATATATATATGCAGGGAGTTTGTCTGCGTTTTGGCGTTGATCTACTGTTCGCGCTTATCGCATTCCTTCTTTTTTTTTTACTGTGTTTTGTTTGGTTTTATGTCTTTCCGCGGCGTGCGTTGCTGGCCATCTGGGCCGATCCAACTCTGTGTCGTGACGCGCCCACCGCTGTGACCTTGCGCTGCCTTCCTGCGGTCATGAAAACTGACGCGGGTTTTGTTTGGCTCCGATGGCTGGCGGCGTCTGCTGCGGCCGGGCATAAAAAAAAACAGAACAAAACAATGATTTTTTTTTACTCGTGATTTGACACGTGACGCGACCCGGGTGTGGAAAGCGAGAACAACTCTGTGACCGATTTTGGGTACCAGTCTTGAAGAAGGCTTGTCTGAAGCCGAAACGTCGACTCACAAAATGCCTTAAAACTCCAAGAACGTTTCGAAGTGCGTCTATATATACTTTATATATATATATATATGTATATATATATATTTTTTTATGGGGGGGGGGGTGTTACGTTCAGCTATACCGAGCCAGTCAGAGAGTCAGTTGTTCAGAAATAAAATGAATACAAAAAACAAGCGTCAAAGCAAAGAGCAGGGGGGGGGGGTCGGCGGTGGCGCCTTTCATGGACGCGCTGGCGACGGGCTTCACTGGTGTTACATGAGAGCGAAACAAGAAACCAAGCACCAAACAAAAGAAACGAAGGGTTCGGCATAGAAAGAAACCACCATGCACAGCTACTCATCGTCCTTCTTGTCTTGCTTTTTTTTCTTTTTCGACGGCATGGAGAAAGCACACGCGCGCAAAGACTGAGATCTGGGAGTGGGGGCGACTCATAACTCGCAGAACTCCGATAACTCGTTCACTCGCGCGCCGCCGAAAGCTGATCAGTTATTGTTTTTTTTTAATATTTCGAGGAGCGTTGTTTAGCAGGTGGCCAACCCTGCTGCCTTTCACGTTCATTCGCGCGCACTCCTTTGAAGTGTGAAATCTGGGTTTGCTTCGGCATTAAAACAAAGCGAGATTCAGTTCTCTCTTCTCCTCTTGCGCTCTGCTCCGACGCTTGTTTTTTATACTGCATTTTTACGTGTAAGTCTGCCTTTTAGTTGTTCTTAGTTCCGATGCTTGTTTTCTGTGTTATATTTTTTACATTCAGGTGGGGGATTCCCGTTCATTTCCTTGGACTTTAGTATCTGCATACTTTGTTTCACCTTGCGATGGACCGCTGCGGACGGTACGAGTCACCCCAGCCAATCCAGGAACCGTGTGCTTAGTAAAATAAGTGCTTTTTGAGGCATTTAGCTTCTTTTTTTATTGTCTATGCGTTTGATAATGTCATCTTTCAGCTGCTTATGCCAGCAACACAACAAGGTTGGGCAGTATCGTATTTCAGCAATACATTTTGTATCTGTATTTCTGTATCGCAATACATTTGTTCACCAGTATCTCTATTCCTGTATCAAATAAATAATAATAATAATAATAATAATAATAATAATAATAATAATAATAATAATAATAATAAATATTTTTATTATCTCAAACCAGAACTAAGATTCGGAGTATAAATTGTTGCTCGGCATAGATCATATTGACAACAATAAAAGATGAACAAAGAAACAAAAAAGCATGTTCGAAAGCATGTGCAAACTGAATAAATAAATAACCGAGTAAAAAAAATCAACCTTCGCTTCAAAATCCTCAGCCGCACAAAGACAGAGGAGAGTTAAATTCGCGGAAACATCCCGTTTCACCCCAAACTGTACCGGAGCCGGTGCCTCGGTATTATTATTATTATTATTATTAATAATAATAATAATAATAATAATAATAATAATAATAATAATAATAATAATAATAATAATAATAATAATAATAATAATAATAATAATAATAATAATAATAATAATAATAAATAATACATTTATTCACACATGTAGAATCAACAATGGAATTACGGGTCCGGTCAAAGCCAGCATGGGCTTGTGGGACCAGGCCCTGCAGTAAAAGAATTCGGAAGTGCACATTGTCACGAGGAAGAGAAAAGAAAAAGTCAGTTGCACGAGACCATGGCAGTGGCACAAGACAAAACAGCGGCACGAGATAAAAGGCATAGTTTCATGAATCCAAACCATCACATGTTGTAGGCTGAGCACTATGCACACGATGCGTTGCCCCCGTTGTCTGAAGAATTGTAGCTCGAAGTGATCGAACGACGAGGGATCACTGACACTCATGGACACGAAAGCTTGCACATACCGTAGATTGTAACTGTGTCGCTGTTAAGGTGGCATCGCACACACACACCAAAGTACCGAAGTAAAGTGAAAGAAAAAACAACCATGAGCACATGGAAACTATTGTCTATGTCCTTGATGGGTGCAGGCCTGTGTCAGACGTCTATTTTTGGTATTGATTGCCAACATAAAAAATAACAAAGTACAAGGTGCCGGTGCATATCTGAGATTAGGGTTGTATTGGAAGCGCGCTGGCCAAGAAGTATGGGGTCAAAATTTGATACCAATTCCGCGTGCTTTATATCATTGCATCGATACGGCAGAATACATCTTTCTCAAGCTTTTCATCAAAGTTTTGTTGGAAGTAATTGCCAAAACCGACTCAGGGATGCTATTGAAGACATTAGGCACATAGAATATACGCAAACTTTCACCATAATGGGTCCTTACATGTGGAATTTGGAAACGAAGATAATTTCTTAGGTCACGAGATGGTAAGGATGGTATAATAAACTCACTGTCCCAAAAATGTCTTCGTATTACAGTCTGAAGGAACAGGGAGTGAAACGTAGGCAATTCCAAGAACGAGAAAAGGTTGACATTTTTTGAACCTTCTGTGTTGTATGCAATGCTCTTTAGAGTATTTCGTAGAATTCTATCAATTCTTGACTGCCATAGAAGGGGGCAATTAAAAAAAATAGTGATGCCATATCTCAGGACACTGTAGGTAAGAGCATGCATTATACATTTTCTTATAGTTAGCGGCAAAAATGCCTTAATATGGTACATCATACAAGCGACTGTTCTCAGCCGTTGACATAGGTATGACATGTGGGTGTTCCACGATAGGTCGCAATCGAAGTGAATGCCCAGGTACTTAATCGTGTTAACATAATGAACAGGCTCACAGGTAGAACATGAGCAGCCTGAGTTATGAAGAAAGAGTGGGGCGGTTAAACTCACGCTTTTTAAAGGGTTGCGGAAACAAATAAGCTTTGTTTTGGTAGTATTTACTCGAAGTTTGTTTGCCTGGAACCAGTCCATTACCTTATTGGCATCTACTTGCAGCATGTTAATCGCATGGTGATATGAAATATGTTGAGACAATAAAACTGTGTCATCTGCATATTGTAGTATCACACAGTTCGTCGTAACGGATGACATATCGTTCACATAGATGTTAAAAAATAAAGGAGAAAGAATTGAACCCTGCGGGACACCAGATGTTAAAGAAACTTGAGAGCTGTGGAAATTATCTATTGACACAATCTGAGAGCGATTAGACAAGTAATTCTCCAAAATGGCATGAAAGGGACCACGAAAGCCGATCCTATACAACTTGTCCAACAGAAGCTTGTGATTCACAGAGTCAAAAGCCTTAGCAACATCGATGAAAAGAGCACATGCGTACATATTTTTGTCAAAAGTTGAGTGTAGTATATCCGAAAAATGTTCAAGTAGGTTAGTAGTACCTCGACCAGATATAAATCCGTATTGATTTGGTGTGAATATTGCGTGTTTTTCAAGGAAACTGGACATTGCAACAAAAATATGCTTCTCTAATATCTGGGAAATGGATGACAATATTGATATTGGTCGGTACGAGGAGACTTGGTTTGGCGCACCACCTTTAAACAGAGGCACTACTAAAGCGCTTTTTAATTCATCAGGAATATAGCCCGTTTCCAAAAGGTCATTAATCAAAGTGAGAAGTACTTTTTTCAGAGACTCGAAATTTCGGCATAAGTCGTGTACAGTAATGTCGTCAACACCCGCAGATCTAAATCGCTTGAATCCGAACAGATACGACCGTAATTCGAAATCTGTCAGAGGAGGAAGAAAGGCAGATTCTTTGTTGAACGGCATTCGCGGTGTGGGAATCCTATCGCTGCTAGACGGTACCGTGGCAGAGTCTGAGAAAAAACGATTGAAAGCGTTCACAGTTGCTAACATATCAGCTCCAAAATGTTTCCTTAGTGTCTCATAAATGTTATTCTTCAAATGACCTCGAACCTCATTTATTACAGCCCAGGTTTTTCTTGAGTCGAATCTGGCATCCGAGATCTTTATTGCGAAATATGTTCGCTTCGCTGATCGAATAAGTGCAGTGACAAAATTTCTATGAATCTTGCTTTCAAGTTTGAGAGCAGCATTATTAGGGTAGCGGCGACTCTTCTTCCAAAATTTCTCTTTGAGATCAATGGCGTTAAGAATGTTAGAGTTCAGCCAAGGGAGCTTAGGGTTGCGTTTTTTGACGTATACAGTTTTTCTGGCGTTGTTCCGGAAGTGTACAACAACATCGATAAACTTTCTATATAAATTCCCACGGTCTACCGAAGATAAAAAACCTTCCCAGTCGTAATCTTTGATGAACCGATCAAACATTTTCAGATCAAGTCTCTCCAGACGACACATTCTGTTAACGTCAGTTGATTTTCTAGAAAAGAAAGCAAATTGACAGGCCACAAAATAATGGTCTGCAAGCTTTTGCGATATGACAGCGGAATGGACAGTACTATCTGACGTTCGAATGTTAATATGGTCGAGGCAGGCTGAAACCAGATTATTATTAAGCACTTCTTCCCTCGTGGGGCCTTGAATAGTAGAAGTTATCCCCGTCTCACAAAGTACTGACAAATAATCACAAACGATTGACTTAGAAGGGGATAGAGTGTCGATGTTAATGTCCCCTACCAGGCATAAATGTGTTTCATTGGATAATCGCTCCAAGTTTCTTTTCAATTCTGCTATAAAGTTGGTGCAGCTGAATGAGGGAGGTCTGTACAATGCCAGCAGACAGACAGTGTGAATGGCATTCGAGATCTTAAGGATCAAGCTCTCAGAATACATAAACGACACATCGACTTTGGAGGTGGACCAGGAATCTTTTATGAAAACGCCAATGCCGCCTCCACGAGTGTTTTGTCGAGTGCAAAAATAATCATGAAAGCCCGATAATTTATACGGTGACAGAGATTCAGCACTAGCATTTATCTCTGTTAAAACTATCGCATCAATTCGGCCACTCACATCTGCTAGGATAACCGTAAGTTCGTCCCAGTATTTTCGAATACTACGAATATTTACATGCAAAACAGTAAATGAATCAGGAGAGGTTGCTAACGAGTCATTAAACAAATTAAAATTGACATACTTGGAAAAAGAAAACGTAGCCATTACACGATGAGGTCTATGTCGTTACGGTGCAAGATCTTTATCAGTGGAGCGCCTTCTTCCTTTCTAGCAAATATTCGCGCATTTTTGACCCAAACAAATTTAAAACCATATTCCTTGCCACGAGAACGAGCCATCCAAAAAAGTTCTCTGTTGGGCTGAGTCAAGTTGTCATTAAAGTACACTCGTTCAGATGTTCTGGAGCCAAACGATTGCCTCAACCTGCTGCGTGATTGCATCCAGCGTTCCTTGATGTCAACGGAAGCGAACCTGACCAAAATGACTGGAGTTTCGGCACGTTTGTTTGGTATCTTGTATGCTGTTACGACGTCCGATGGTTGATGCCCCGCCAACTCAAGCTTGAGTGCCAGCCCAGTCAAGGCTGAGGCAAGACTTTCGTTAGGAGCAACTTTCAGGCCATGTACTTCCATGTTTTGAAGGCGAGTGTGTTGTTCACTCTCGTTGATTTCACTTTTTAAGCGCTGAATAACTTGCTCCTGTTCAGAGACCGTAGCTTTCATCGTTCCCATCTCCATCCTCAGATCCTTCATTTCTTCTGCATGGGAAGTAGTCATGCCTAAAAGGTCCTCATACTTTTTGCCTAATGCCGTGATCGAAATCTGCACTTCTTCAACGGTGGTTTTCAGCAGTTCTATGGCTGGCTTGAGAAGCAGAAGTTCGGTCACTTTCGCGGGCAGCTCAAGGAGTGAATCAACGCTGACCTTGAGGGAAAGGAGGGAGTCTAGCTTCCGATTCATCAGTTGAATTTGAGCGCCGAGCAGGCCGGGATCATCTAATGACCTCACTTCGGAGTTCACGTCGACTGCTTCCTCACCGGAGCGAGCACCCTTAGTGCGGCAGATTTTGCATGTCCACTTTATCTTCTTCTCGGTGTTCATGGCAGCAAACGTGGACTCCGCGATACCGGAGCAGGATTTTCCTAGGTGCAGGTTATGCCCACAAGATGAACACGTCATGTGACGTCCGTCGGGCAGAATGGCTTTTACGCAAGCGTCGCAGGTTAGGGACATGACGGGAGCCTTGTACTTGGTGAGAGACAGTGTTAGGCCCAGTCTGGTCGGTCGGGTCAGCAATCGCACTCAGGCTCAGCGGTACGTTAGTCAACGCAAGATGCTATCAATTACGGACGAGGGATCCTTTAGAGCTGTCGTAGGGCTGGGCGTAGGCAGAATAAACCCATATAGCAATATTTACAAGAAAAAATAGCAGAGCTCACCGATGGAATGTGCTCTCCCGAT
>JAZHYW010019246.1:0-14398 GCA_037355805.1 Ixodes ricinus | reverse complement strand
AGAGTGGTGACCTCATGCGTCTACACATTCTTTGCCACTTACGAACCAGTCAAGCCGGGGGGGGGGGGATTGCCGCCATAAGTGGCACCCCCTCCCTCGTGACTAAGACTCCTGGTACCCGGGGCCCACGGCCCCCGGCCCCCCTGTTACTACGCCACTGGGCTACGATGGCATTCTCGTATACGCTTGCTAATCAGAACACTCTTCGGAAAGCCCCTCAGCTGCGAATTAGAAGTTGTTATCGTTGCGCACTGCTAAAATAACAAGATTCGTCAAATAGAACTCAAAATTGGGAAATTAACGCGAACGTAATTTGCGCTACGCACCCTATATCCCCGAAGCGTATGAACGGGCTGGTGTCGCGGCGCGCGCGGAGGAAGAATAGACCAGGTAACCGGAAACTAACTTAATACATGGCTCCTGAATAAGCACGACACAGCCCAAATACTGCTGGCGGATGACTTAAAACAGAATAAAACAGTCATACTTTGGAGGAAGCCGAGAACCAAGCATATGGGCACAGGACATCGGCGTCGGTTGGGCTCGAAGATGGCGAAATGGGCGTGGCCATGGCGTTCGCGTGGCGTGTGAGTGACATAGTTGAGAAGCTGTAAACGAGGCCACGCCAACTGGCCGAACTTTCCTCTATACATTATGGCGCACCGTGCATTCACGAGGGCGCCCATCAAACCACCCTGACATCGTTGCCGCGAGGCGGCTATGCAGTTGCCTCGCCTCAGACACGATCACATGGTCGTGTCGCCGCGGGGTCGATTGGGATTTCGAATTCGGCTCCCGACGTGCCGCTTTTTCTCCTAGCCACTGGACGGCGCTGCAGGCGCCCCAAAGCCAGCTCTGCCCAAAGCCAGAGCCGTTTATTGAAAGAGTTTGGCCATACATTGGTTTGGATAGGCGAGCATCTCGGGGCCAACCACAGGCCGCGAAACAACCCCTAGCGGTGGTCGTGTGATCTAAATATGTGACACGACTATACTTCGTTTCACCTTATGTGCGAGCGAAGGCAAAACTGGAAGCGCGAGCACGGAAGCTCCGTGCGTTCAGGCTTTGCTCGAGCGCGCGAGCTGGGGAGAAATGCAAAAAGCGCTGGTCTCGCGCTTCTAGCTTTGGCTTCACTCGGAGATAAAGTGAAACGAAGTATAATTTGAGCCGTGCCGAGTCGGACTCCGCGTCTCAAGACGCTCGCGCACCCCACCCTTTGCACTGCTTTCTTTCAGCCAGTCTCAGGACGCTGTTCTAGCAGTGCAGACAAAGGCATGGGCACGAGCGCGTGGCTTTGGAAAGTGCCTTCCTATGCACGAGGTCTCGTACAAACAAAAGCGTTTCACTGAGCTAGGCTCACGCGCCTGTGCCTTTGTCTTCACTGCAGACATTTGTGAGATGGAGCAGAGGTCTCCTGATTTGCTCCTTTGCTCCGCCTATTGTCCAAACTCTCTAATATACGGCTCTGCCCAAAGCGGGCGAGGAGAAACCTTCTTCGCCCATCGATCAATATTTAGAGGGGGGTACCGGGGGCAAAAGCCTCTTAAGGCTCTGTTATACTCCGACGTAACGCGCGCGCCAGCGAACGCTGGCCGAAGTCGGCTACGTCACGTCAGTCACGCCGCGCGCGTCAAAAATTCGCCCTCATTATACTCCGGCGGCTTTGGCGGCTCCCACGGCGCGCGTCGGTGGGCGGCCGGCGCGGCGCATGCGCAGAATCTGACTACGAGTGCACGTTTCCTGCGAGAGTGCGCCACTTCCGGTTCCTTTTCGTTTCGAATAGCAGACGAAAATTCTCGCGCTTCTTGAGCGCCAAGTTCGAGCGATGGCGTGGACGTACCTTGCACGACGAAAACTCGCGCTTGCACTGTTGGGGCACCGCCTGCGTCGCAAGCGTAGGCGGTCAATGTACATACGGTACATCATTGACAAGCGCACGGTCTACGGTACTCAAGCTTCCTTGTGTCGTAGATACACGGGTGAGGACGAATTCCCTCGATCAGCTTCTCGACGACCGAGTCCGATTCTTCAAACATGACGCCACACGGAGTGGTGCTCCCGTCGTCTGCTATTGCTCGTATTCGCCGCGCTTCCCGCGCGAGGGCTGCCGGGAGCCAGCGCGTGATGCATCCTGGTCCGGCGTCGCTGGCGCGGCCGGCGCGGAATACGGCATGCTCCATTTTGGCGTCGAGGCGGTCAAGCGCGAAACACATGCGCGTCAAAACTGTCCGGTCCGGCGTGCGAACTGTCGGGAAGATGGCTGCTCCGAATCGCCGCACCGGACGGTTCGCGACACATGGTTTCCGACGCGTCGTTGCGTCGCTCCGTTCAGCTCCGCCCAGTTTCGGGTATCCCTCTACCGAATGGATGGATGAATGCTAATGGCTATATTTATAACGGGCGGTAGCTCGCGCCACCTAGCCTAGAAAACTAAAATACTTCCCTCGCCCTTTGGTTTTTCTGACTTTAAAACAAACATAATATTTTTATTACATTCTATTAAAGTGTGCGTGTGTAAAGATTTTCCGTGAGGTTACTTTTCTGCTCAACATCACTTAATCGCGATGGACCGCAGCGGACCTTAGGAGCCATCCCAGCGAAGCGAGCACTGCGTACAAATCACGTGACTACGCACACCGCGCATTGCTGCGTCTCTCAGGAAGTTCACGTGACACTCACACGGCTATTGGAATGGCTCGTAGCGTCCGCTGCTGTCCATCGTAAGGTGAAACGGAGTGCATTCGGGTTTCGACGGCCTCGATCGGTCCCAGAAGGCCGGCTTGCTATGGCGCGCGAGATCAGCAGCTTGTTTTGTGCGCGCGGGAAAACTCGATGGCGTCCATCTCCTTCACAACGACGACTCGCGTCGCGTGACGCACCGCGCACCGCCACATGTGTGTAGGCGTTGTAAGGGGAGATCCGCTTCCCGAACTGCCCGAACCACGAAGCGCCTCCTCGCCCGATCGGTCCGAAAGTCACGTGACAACATGACCTTCGCGCCATCCGTGCTGCCATTGGCTGCGGCCCTCCGAAAATCGGACAGCCGTGCGGCGATATCTGGCAAGTTGGACGCACGCCGTCGCCGGACGGAGGCCCCGTCCGACGCTCCGGTGCGACGAAATCCTCGCCCTTCGCTCGTCGTCGTTCCGGCGGTTCGCACGTCGGATCGGATGAGTTTCGCGCACTGTCTCGCATAAGCGCGATACACATGCGCGTCAAACTGTCCGATTCGGCGTGCGAACCGCCGGAACGACGTCCGAGGGCGAGGGTTTTCGTCGCAGCGGAGCGTCGGACGGGGCCTCCGTCCGGCGCCGGCGTGCGTCCAACTTGCTAGATATCGCCGCACGGCTGTGCGATTTTCGGAGGGCCGCAGCCAATCAGCACGGATGGCGCGAAGGTCATGTTGTCACGTGGCTTTCGGACCGATCGGGCGAGGAGGCGCTTCGTGGTTCGGGCAGTTCGGGGAAGCGGATATCCCCCGTCGCCTACACGCACACATGTGGCGGTGCGCGGTGAAGGAGATGGACGCCATCGAGTTTTCTCGCGCGCGCAAAACAAGCTGCTGATCTCGCGCGCCATAGCAAGCCGGCCTTCGGGGACCGATCGAGGCCGTCGAAACCCGAATGTACTCCGTTTCACCTTACGATGGAGAGCAGCGTACGCTACGAGCCATTCCTATGCCGTGTGAGTGTCACGTCAACTTCGGGAGAGACGCAGCAATGCGCGGTGTGCGTAGTCACGTGATTTGTACGCAGTGCTCGCTTCGCTGGGATGGCTCCTAAGGTCCGCTGCGGTCCATCGCGATTAAGTGATGTTGAGCAGAAAAGTAACCTCACGGAAAATCTCTACACACGCACACTTTAATAGAATGTAATAAAAATATTATGTTTGTTTTAAAGTCAGAAAACCAAGAAGGGCGAGGGTAGTATTTTAGTTTTCTAGGCTAGGTGGCGCGAGCTACCGCCCGTTATAAATATAGCCATTAGCATTCATCCATCCATTCGGTAGAGGGATACCCAAAACTGGGCGGAGCTGAACGGAGCGACGCAACGACGCGTCGGAAGCCATGTGTCGCGAACCGTCCTGTGCGGCGATTCGGAGCAGCCATCTTCCCGACAGTTCGCACGCCGGACCGGACAGTTTTGACGCGCATGTGTTTCGCGCTTTAGGCGGCGTCGAACGCCGCCGGTCGCGTCGGTTACGCCAAGACGCCGGAGTATAGAGCGTCGGGTTTTCGCCGACGTGACGTCGCTGTGACGCGCTCGCACGCGCGCACGCGTTACGTCGGAGTATAAAGGCCTGTTCACACATGAAGCGGAGCGCTACAAGCGTAGCGCTTACCTCGCGCTAAGCGCGTGCTGACGGGAGCGTTCACCAGCTTTGTATCTCACCGTCAAAACTGTTGCTCATGGCAGACGATAAGTAGCTGATGGCACGTGAGGAGCGCTACATTAGCGCTTCGCTGCATGTGAGAACCGACCTTAACAGAGCCTTTAGAATTCCGGGCGGGCTCGATACAGGCAAGTGCGAGCAACTGCTCTCGGGCAATAGCGGGACGCGGGGCGTGGGGTCCTCTTTGTGCCTTTGTGTTTATCTTTGTGTGTTGTTCATTATTAATCTATGTGTTAAGCTATGTGTGATGTCTTTATAGTTTAGATTGAGTGTTTTGAGCGTTGTGTTTTATGAACAAATAAAAGGGAGCGGAATCCCGCTCCCGTTAAAGAACCAGGCTGGACTCGGGTTGTTTGACGGACCACGTTGGATCTGGCGTATCAGCGGTGGTACGCGATTTCCTACAACATGGATCAGGGGTGCGCGCTATGACGCCCTACCAAGCCTCTACCGCCGAAGCCGCACCGCCATAGAACAATATCTCGCGGCGAAACTCAACGTTTATTCGACGGCTGATGCTTCCCAACGCTTGTGTGTCAGCGCTACTGATGTATGACACCATACGATGCCGCTCATCGTGATGGGGGACTTCAACGTCAACGTTAGAGGCGGACACAACCAGTGGCTGCTCTTGCGCCCTCAGAACGGACTGACGCTGTGCACAGACACTTACGAGGTCACGTCGCGAAAAGGAATCACTGGAGGTTTGATCTTATGTCGCCATGTACATAACATTCAAACAGTGGCATATGTTGGGTGCTTCATGTTGCACAGGCTGCTCATGTGCATGCTCTATCCGCCGCGGGATCAAACGCACGTTCGTGGTGAATGAGAGGCGCACAACGAAATTGCTTTGTTGTTTTACGCGCATCGAGCACACGCCCTTCAAGCACATGCCAAGTGAACTTATCTGCTTGCACCAGGGAGAAGAGGGGTTTCGTAAATATTTACCCCACGGAAATGAGCTGACAGGCTGCATTCGCCATGCCTCTCTTATGTATATATATATATATATATATATATATATATATATATATATATATATATATATATATATATATATATATATATATATATATATATATATATATATATATATATATATATATATGTGAGGGTGTTTTGGGGACACAGAATAAGCAGGCGGAGACGACGGTTTGCCCAGCCAAGACTGAATCTATTCTGAAACGCGCGCGCAATCACGCCTTAGCACGCGCTGTCCCTCGAGCACTTCGGCGCCCAAGTTGGCAGCGCTGGTCGCGCCACTTGGTCGCCACAAATGCTCCCTCTTCGGAGAAGGCCATCCTGGCCGAAAGTGTAGAGCCAGCCTGCTAAGGTTCGGGCTGGCGAGGTGTGAAAGGCTTGAGCCGACCGACATGCACGACATGCCGACCACGGTTGCGGCGGTCAGATGAAGGCTGTTCAGGCTCCACGAGGTAGTTGACAGGGGATGTTTGGCAAATGACTCGATACGGTCCTTGGTATTTTGGGAGGAGTTTTTCGGAAAGCCCACGTTGGCGGACAGGAAAATGAATAAGTACGAGGTCATCCGCATTATATTGGTGATCCTGATGTCGGTCATCATAGGAGCGTTTGGAGGCTTGTTGATGGAGTAATGTGCGTGTACGGGCGAGTTGGCGGCAAGCCTCTGCACGGTAGGAGGCTTGTGAAGTGGTATCCTCGTCGAGAATGTCAGACGGGTATGGAATAATAGTGTCCAGTGTGGTAGAAGGCTCACGGCCGTGCAGCAAATAAAAGGGTGAGAATCCAGTCGTGGATTGAATGGCCGAGTTATAGGCAAATGTGACAAATGGTAATATGGTGTCCCAGTTGGAGTGGGTGTTGGCGATGTACATAGAGAGCATGTCCGCGAGTGTATGGTTGAAGCGTTCTGTAAGGCCGTTGGTTTGCGGGTGATAAGGTGATGTCAGTCGGTGATCAACGTTGCAGGCTTGCAGTAAGGCTTCAACAGTTCTTGACAAGAAGGATTTTCCGCGGTCACTAATCAGAACTCGAGGAGCGCCATGGCGTAATATAATGTTGTGGAGGATGAACCGTGCGATGGCTTCGGCCGTGGCCTCATGAAGGGATGCGGTCTCAACGTATCTGGTCGCGTGGTCAATAGCCACAACAATATAGCGATTCTGAGCTGTTGATAAAGGCAGGGGACCAAAAATATCAATTCCGATGACCTCGAAGGGGTACCGCGGTGGCTGTAGGGGCTGAAGGAGACCGCTGGAAGGAGATGGTGGTCGTTTACGATGTTGGCATGGTTGACATGATCGGACGTAGTGGGCGACTGTGCGGTACATTCCGGGCCAAAAATAGCGATGGCGGACTCTGGCATAGGTTTTGAAAAGGCCAAGATGTGCGGCAGTAGGGTCATCATGAAGACATCGTAAAATCTCTTGACGTAATGATGATGGAACGACAAGCAACCACCGCTTTCCATCAGGTGCATAGTTGTGCTTGTACAGAAGGCCGTTGTGGATTTCAAAGTCACGGATCTTCTTCAAAAAACGACGGTTGGTTGATGGGTTTGTTCCGGTAATGTGTTCGACGATCGGGCGGATCCAGGCGTCTGAGCGCTGAGCTGAGGCAAAGCCGTCCAGAGAGAGTGTCGCAAGTACCGGGCATGTATTGGTGCAAGGTGCAACAGCACATGGTGCTTCCTGTGGAAGCGGGCACCGGGATAGACCATCAGCATCGCTGTGCTTGCGCCCCGATTTGTAGCGGACTGTAAAATCATACTCTTGAAGCCTTAGTGTCCATCGCCCGAGTCGGCCGGACATGTCCTTAAGGGACGAGAGCCAGCATAGGGCGTGGTGGTCGCTTACAACTTCGAAATGGCGGCCGTAAAGATAGGGGCGAAATTTGTTTATGGCCCAGACCACAGCAAGGCACTCACGCTCAGTTGTCGAATAATTCATCTCTTGCTTTGTCAAGGTGCGGCTAGCATACGCGATGACTTGCTCTTGGTTAGACGTAGTATTTCTTTGTATGAGAACGGCACCCAGACCATGGCCGCTGGCGTCCGTGTGGATGTCAGTGGGAGCAAGAGGATCGAAATGGCAGAGGACTGGTGGTGAGGCAAGGGCGCGGCGAAGAGTAGCAAAAGCATGGACGCAGGCGGGAGTCCACTCGAAGGGAACATCCCCGCGAAGTAGATGATGCAGGGGTGCGGCAATCGTGGCAAACCCTTGAACGAAGCGACGAAAATAAGAAGCGAGTCCTAGGAAGCTTCGCAGTTCTTTGGTGTTTTTCGGAGATGGAAACCCAACAACTGCCCGAATTTTGTCAGGGTCGGGAGCTACGCCAGCGTGGGTGACGACGTGACCAAGTACTTTTACCTTTCTCGCTGCAAAGTGGCATTTTTTGTGTTTAGCTGAAGGCCTGCGTTAGCAATGCATGAAAGTACTTGGGACAGTCGGGATAGATGTTGCTCAAACGTGGTAGAAAACACTACGATGTCATCAAGGTAGCATAAGCAAGTGGTCCATTTCATGCCCCGTAGAACAGAGTCTATCATCCTCTCAAATGTAGCTGGCGCGTTAGAGAGACCAAATGGCATCACGTTAAATTCGTAGAGACCATCAGGAGTGGCGAATGCTGTTTTCTCTTTGTGTTGTTCGGCCATCGGAATTTGCCAATATCCGGAACGCAAGTCGAGGCATGAGAAAAACGAGGATCCTTGGAGTGTATCCAGAGCGTCGTCAATGCGTGGGAGCGGGTAAACATCTTTACGAGTGACCTTGTTTAAGCGGCGGTAATCGACACAAAAACGAAATGACCCATCTTTTTTTCTAATAAGCACTACCGGTGACGACCAGGGGCTTGAGGAAGGTCGAACCACCCCTTTCGCCAGCATGTCATCAACGTGTTGTTGGATTATTTTACGCTCCGTAAGAGACACGCGATATGGTCGGTGGCGAACAGCTGCAGCGTCTCCTGTTTCGATATGATGTTCCACAGCAGCGGCTTTACCCAGATTAGATGAGGTGAGATCGAATATGTTGTAGAAGCGTTCAAGGAGAGCCAACAGTTGCCGCTGTTGTTCTGGGGGCAAGGATTTATCAATGGTATTAACAAGTTCGGTGAATGACGAGAGAGGATCCAACGTTTTCTGGACAGTCGGGCACGCGTCTGGAAGGATAACGGCGACACTTGCTTCCTGGAACGTTTGAGCGCGGGCCAGCGAAAATCCTTTAGGAAGGAGAAGAGGTAAGGCTCCATCATGGGTAACAGGGATTGTTGCCGATCCTCTATGCAGTGACGCCAGAATGTAAGGGAGAACAAGTCCTTTCTTTAAAAGAGATTCGTAATGTGGCTCCAAGAGAACATCGGTGGACATGTTGGAAGAGGCCGATATGTCAACCAGAGTTGTTGAATGTGGTGAGAGTATAATGTCATCAAGCGTGCAGAGCTTGATGTAGGGATCCAGAGGGGAATTTTCGGAAGAATCTACATCTGCTGTCCATATCTCACAGTTTGCGCAATCAATGAGAGCGTGAGATGTGCTGAGGAAATCCCATCCCAGAATAATGTCGCATGTGCATTGTGGCAGAACGAGGAATTCGACGACGTGAACTTGTTTTTGAATGATTATTCGAGCAGTGCAACAGGCGTTCGTTTGTATGGAGTTGGTTCCTGCACCTCGCAGTAGGTGCGCTTTAGAAGGTGTTTTGACTTTACGAAGTTTGTTGCAGACGTCTTGGTGCATGACAGAAACAGCCGCTCCCGTGTCCACAAGCGCAGAAAAACGATGGTGGTCAATGGTAACGTGAACGAGGTTTTCTGGTGAGTATGGAGGATTGATTTGTGATCGAGAGCTAGCAGTTTCACCTCCGGAAACTGCAGACATCAGTTTTCCGAAGGGAAAGACGCGCGGGGCGGTCCAGTATTCATGGGAGACAGAGAAGAACGACGTCGGTATGGAGAGAGCGACCGCCGTCTGGGGTTGCGCCGTTGGGATTCGGAGTGAGAAGTGGCGTCAGAGTACACTCTTAGTCCGGTAACGGCTATTTCGGCGTGAAAAAGTGCCTCTTTTTTAACGGCTACTCGCGGCGTTACATGTCACGCCGATATTGGCGTTACAAAAGTCACGGCAATATTGACGTGACTTCTGTGGCGCCGTTTAGGCGTTACAATTTTAGTTCGGTAACGGCTATTTTGGCGTGAAAAGGTGCCACTTTTTTAACGGCTACTCGCGGCGTTACATGTCACGCAGATATCTGCATTACAAAAGTCACGCCAATATTGACGTGACTTTTGTGACGCCGTTTAGGCGTTAAAGGGGGCTGACACTTTTAGGCTTAAATTGACGTAAAAATGTGACCCCTCGCAACGGCTAATAGCCAATTGGGCGTAATGAAAATTGGTGTTACAATCAAAAATACCGTTGTGCGTATATACCTCTTCTAAAAAGCAAGAAGGCGGCATTCGATGTCTAATCTGTTCAAAAATGCTAATGTCGGTAAACGCTTTCGAATTCGAAATGCGAACTGCAAAGGGACAAATGACTAAGTATTATCCCCGCGTGCTTTGCGCTTCTTGAGCAAAAAGACATCACAGTCTCTTGAATTGCTTTTTTTTTTTTTTTATGGCGGTCGGAGCACAAATAAGAGTCTATATGCGACAAGCGTATGTCAACTCGAAATAAACAAACAAGAGTCGAAAACGAGAATAACTGTGTTTCAACAATTTATTGCGGACGTTTAAAAAAAAAAAGTTTTGATTCCATGATTAGTGGTGACAGTGGGGTACATCACGGTAATTTCGTTCTTTATATTTATGAGATGCTTAAGCCTTTGGTCTTTAAGGGTGAACAGAATGCAAACAGGAAACGGCGTTCTATTTCTGAAGAAGGTGGAGTTTCTGACAGATGTTGCGGAGCCTCAAATTAATCCAGCGAGGTTCAAAGTTTTCGGCAAGTTTAAGCACAATTTGTTATTTTAAAAACAGCCAAACGCTCACCTAAAAACTCAAGACGCCCATGGCTTGCAGGCGCGTGACCACAGTATAAGCACCAGCCGAACGGAGATGCAACGTTCCCACTTCCACTGGGGCAACCTGTCTCTCTCATAAACTCCTGACAGTCGCAACATTCACAATGGCCGCGCACTACGCCACGAATGTCTGCGGACGTGAACATCGCAGCGCAACTCTTCCTTCCGGTCCGTAAGTTCGGAGACAAAGACAATGGCGAGGCACCGCATCCGAGTCCGACACTCCGTTGCGCGCCTTCTCGTGGCGAAAAAAGAAGCCGTGGGTTAGTCCAAAAATCGCCGAGTCGCCGACTCGCCCGCCCCTCCTTCCCCCTGAAAAAGTATAATGGAGAGGTCCCTCTTAACACGTTCCGTCATGTTAGCCGTCGTTAACCGAGTGCTCTCGCGCCAGACCTTCAAGGTCAACCGTGCTCGGGCCCCGGGACCGGCGCTTTGTCGGTTTGTTTTGCTCGTAGCACTGCCGACGCACGCTGCCTCCGGTGAGACCCGAACTTTGAAATTGTATGTTTATTATTTTTGTGCTCTGAATTTAGCCGTTACTCGTTCTATCGGCGTTACATTATCAGCGTGACAAACAGCTTGTAACGCCAATGATGTGAGGAGCTCTTAATGTCACGGCTATAAATGATGCTGTAACGCCTAAGTGGTCTAGGATGACGTGGAAACGCTGGACTGTCATGGCTACTTTCAGGGTCACTCTCCTGTCATGCCGAAATCCACCGTATGTCACGCCTAATTAGGCTGTAGCCGTTTCATTAGCCGTTACCGGACTAAGAGTGTAGTGCTGGTTTTGTCTGTAGTCTACGCTTTCACGAGGTGAGCTGTGCGTAGTTGGGATTGTGGCGCGGCTGCCAGTTGCGGTCTTCATCAGCACGGCGACGTCTGCAAAACCGAGAGATGTGTCCCCGTATCCCGCAATAATAACAGACGGGGCGATTAGTGGGCGGCCGCCACGTCGCTTGGGGGCCCTGCCACGATGAAGGGTCTGTCATCAAAGCAGCAAGTTGCGGCTGCAGTGGTTGAGGTGGTAGTGGATCTGGGGCTCTTCGAAGAACCTCGGCATAGGTTGGCTGGGGAGGTGTAATCAGAGGAGCACACGGTACGGTAGGCGTCTGTGTGAGCTCTGCTCTGATTAAATTTCTAATATGTTGCGAAGCGGCCGTGGGCTCCGCGGTGGGCAGTGAAAAGAATCGAGCAACTTCCTCTCGGACAATTTGGCGGATGGTTTCTTGTAAACTAGGGTCGTTTTGAAGAAGAGAGGGTATGCCTGCATGAGTAGGTTGTGCGAAAGCAGCTGGGATGCGTTGCCGACGAGCCGCCTCCAGCGATTGACAAATGGTCATAATCGCGCTGACATCAGCGGGAGGTTGCAGGATGAAAAGGGTGACTGCCTCCTCTGCGATGCCCTTCAGCACATGCCTGACGCGCTCAGTTTCTGGCATGTTAGTATCAATTTTCTTACAGAGTGTAAGGACATCTTCAATGTAAGATGTGTAGCCTTCAGAGCGGAGCTGTGATCGTGTGGCTAATTTCTTGCGGGCAGTTGCCTTGCGATCTTCCGGGCGGCCAAATATCTCTTGAATTCGGGAGAAAAATGCTTCCCAGGAAGGCATTTCTGTTTCGTGGTTAAGAAACCAGGTCTTAGCAACATCACTCAGATAAAAAATAACATTCGCTAGCTTGGTTGGGTCGTCCCATTTGTTGTGCAGACTCACCCGAGCGTAGAAATCGGCCCATTCTTCTATATCTTCGTCACCGAGTCCCGAGAAAACTCGGGGGTCGCGTAGACGGGAAGGCAAGCAGATGATTGGCGTCGAAGGGTGAGTAGCTGGCAAGGAAGGCGCCGGAGGTGACAAGAGAACCGGAGGTTGAAGCACAGCTGGATTCGGGGCCGTCTGCGTTGAGGTAGAAGCCGGTGCAGCCGTGGGGGCAGCCCGACCAGCAATGAAGACGTAGTGTGGGTGGGCGGTGCTGAGGTCGACATAGTAGGCCTGGGTATAATCCGGCTCCGGAGCTCCAGGGCAAGGTTACTGGAAGGCTGAGGCCGACGGTATGTTGTCCCGAAGTTAGGAAGGAGGTAGGGAGTGAATTCCGCACCTCCACCAAACTGTGAGGGTGTTTTGGGGACACAGAATAAGCAGGCGGAGACGACGGTTTGCCCAGCCAAGACTGAATCTATTCTGAAACGCGCGCGCAATCACGCCTTAGCACGCGCTGTCCCTCGAGCACTTCGGCGCCCAAGTTGGCAGCGCTGGTCGCGCCTCTTGGTTGCCACAATATATATAGAGTAGTGAACAAAAAGATATGATATTTCGGTTTTACGTGGGTAACTTTTCTTCGAACTGTGATACAGATATAAAAATTGTAATGGAACACTACATTAACGTATTTATAGAGTAGAAACTGATGCTTACTTAAATATGAATCAATTTTTTGTAATCGATATTTATTGCAAACCTGGTAACAGCAGTGCAAGAGGACGTCGTCAATAATCTGGCTGTTGTGACAAAATAGGACACCGCGTAAAACCCTATGTCTAGATATAAACTTAAGCTGATCAGTACTTTGTAGGGAAACCCTTCGCATCGATCACCGCTTGGCACCGACGATGCATGGAATTCAGCAAATTGTCGATGACCATCTGGTCCATGTTCGCCCACTCCTGCTGCAGTTGGTCAAACTTCTCGTCAATGTTTCTGGCTTTCTTGACCCGCAGACGACGCTCCAGCTCTTCCCAAAGATGCTCGATTGGGTTAAGGTCAGGGGACTGACTCGGCCACTCCATCAGATGCACCCTTCTTTTCCTGAACCAATTTTTCACAAGCCTGGATGAGTGCTTGGGGTCATTGTCCTGTTGGAACACGTAGCCACGGCCAAAATTCCTCCATGCCCAGGGAAGCATGACGTCTTCAAGGATTTCCTCATAGACTTCCTTCGTCATTACTCCATGAATCCGGTGAAGAGGACCCACACCACGAGCGGAGAAACAGCCCCATACCATGACGCTCCCTCCACCATGCTTCACTGTAGGCAGCTGATACCTGGGATTGAATCTGGTGCCTTTGGGACGACGCACGTATTGGATTCCATCGCTGCCAAACAGCATAAACTTAGATTCGTCTGACCAGACAACTTTTTCCATTGGTCAGAAGTCCAGTTGAGGTGCTCCTTTGCCCACTTCAACCTGATTGCCCGGTTCTTCTTGCTTACCATTGGCTTCTGAGCTGGTCTACGGGCATTTAGTCCAGCAGCTCGTAGACGACGTCTCACGGTCCATGAAGCCACCATGGAGCCTGATCCCTGGGACAAATCCTTGGAAATGTCGACGGCCGACAGTCGAGGGTTCGTGCGGCTCGCCCGAACAATGTTCCTATCGACCACGTGGGACGTCGACCTGGGTCGTCCTGAAGAGTGCCGAGTAAAAACACCTCCTCTGAGCCTGTTTCTCTTGAGAACTTCAGAAACTGTTGATTGCGCTACTCCGAATTGCTCTGAAAGCTGGCGCTGCTTCATCCCAGACTGGTATCCACGGATAATCGCCTTCTGAACATTCTCCGCTAAACTCTTTGCACCGCGTACTCTTCCCATTGCCTGCTAAATATGCTTATATTAAAAATAACCCATTATAAAAACCATAGGAATTCAATATTCTTTTCTTACAAAAGGAAAACGTAGGTGACTGTGAACGGCCACGAGGTGACGAAGAAGGCGCAATTTGAAAAATAAATAAAACCTACCGGTGTCGCAACAACCGACCCCTGGTGGCTAAAAAGGCTGCATTATGGTGTACCATATCAAAACAAAATATTATTGGCTATTCACTAGACGTCGAGCAATACTTCTGTAAAAGAAACGAAATATATATCTTTGTTCACTACTGTACATATTGCCGCGCGCGCAGCTGGCCAAGTAGGCAGCGCGCGCGTGGCCTAACGGTTATCGCGCCTGCCTCCCACGCGAAAAGCCAGGGTTCGATTCCTGGGAGCGACGTATATTTTGTT
>JAZHYW010019245.1:0-11919 GCA_037355805.1 Ixodes ricinus | reverse complement strand
CATGTATTGCTAATTCGCGCCCATTAAACACAAATTCAACAATCGAAAGACCTTTTTTCATTCGAGACGCTTTTTCCACCTCGTCGAAACTACCAAGAAAACCGTTCACACTCGTGCATTCCCGCTCAAAAACACCCCTCCCCATCCTTTCACTTGGTTGTACGCACACAGATTGATCGACTCCGCCGTCTCTCCGATATCTTGAGGACTCCTCAGTGATCTAGGACAAACCATATTCGCGACTCCAGCAAAACGAACGACACCCAGCGGGAAAACACTGAACTGGCCGGACCAGGTCCTTTCGCGATTTCTGCTCGTCTCTTCTGGCTTCCGTGTTTGCATGTTGTCGGTGGATTGCGCGACAGAACAGTTCTACCGGTGTCTGTGTCGTAACCGTAGTATCGCCTTGTGACCCAGGTTGCTCTGCACGCGACCTATGGAACCGCGTGAGCCAGACATTCTGCGTTTCTCAACGTTCATCAGCACAGTGGAAGGACAGTGGGCAGTCCTTTCCTCGTTTCCTCGAAGAAAGTCAAGCCTCTGGAAGCTCGCTTACCCCAACACATCGCCGGAGGTTCGAAACGTGGAGAATAAAAAGCGGGGCGAACCATTTGGAGTCCAATTCCCGCTCGCTGATGCCCCAGCGTTGTGCGTTGAGCTGGCACATGGCACGGCACGACCTGGATTCGACCGCCATATTTGCCCGATAGTGGCGTCCCCTATAGGTCGCTGGAGTCGCGAATAGCTGATACGCCGTCGCTTTTCTCCGTCAAGCATCGTCATTAGTGGATCCACGCAACGCCGCCTATGTGGAGGGTATCGCCTGCTTTTGCAGACTACTGAACTTGGTGTCAGAACGACACCGAGCTCTGAATGGCTTCGATTGAAAGGATAGTGGGTAGCCCTGCTCAGATGCCTTGAGGTCTACCCACTATTTCTTTAATCGCCCAAATAAGAGCTCGGCGTCGTTCTGACGTCATCGCAATTCCTATGCAAGAAGCAGACGAACTTGAGGTTCGCATAGCCGTCGTCAGCAGAGTTGCCAAGACGGACGCGTCTGCCAATTTGCGTCGACTCGTCAAGCTTCAGGGCATTGGCCGATTCGGGCTTGTCGAGGGTACACTAACGATGACGTCATCCGTAGACCCTATAGTGTTCTGGGTGCTATTGGCTGCAGTTGGTTTCACCTTAAAGGGAAACTGAAGGGTTTTGTATTTGAGTAAAAATACTTAAATCGTCTTTATTTGTGCTATAAAGTGGACACGACCGACCCGTGTGGCAGCATGATGACAGCTGAGGTTTATTGCCGGAGAAGGAAGGCCTAGACCTAAAGGAAGAAGAAAACAGACATAGAACGAAACACCGACACGTGCGAGCGGTGCTGGCCTTGCTCGTGCCATCACGTCGCTGTCAGCCATTACTCTGTTGCTGCATCGTTTGGTAACGTCACGGGTAGTAGCGTGTCAATTCGTGAACGTATGGTGTAGCCCATTAATCTTTGCGATGGTGTCTTCCCATCTTTTCCTGGCGTTCTGCGGTAGCTGTGTAAGAACCGTGCTAACCTTGTATGTATGTTGCCTTCTTTCAACTTCTTGAGACCCTCTTTCACGGTTCTCACTGCTCGCTCAGCCAAACCATTCGACTGGGGAAAATAAGGAGCCGTGCGCATGTGCTGGATGTTGTTGCGCGAACAAAAGTCCTGAAACTCAGCACTGACAAACTGAGGACCATTATCCGAAACTACGGTCCGGGGCAGTCCGAAACGGGCAAAACTCGCGCGCAGGGCCTGTATGGTACACTCCGCTGTTGCCGTCTTTAATGGCGCCACCTCAATCCACTTGCTGTGCGAGTCCACGATTATGAGCAACATGTAGCCGTCTACTGGACCCGCAAAGTCGATGTGAACCCGAGACCATTTTTCTTTTGTCTCTGGCCAAGGCTTCGGTGTCTGAGAAGGCGGTAAAGACGCTAACTTAGCGCATGTGACACACCTCCGCGCCCCTTGTTCAATGTCTTCGTCCAAGCCCGGATACCACAGTAGGGTTCTCGCGACTGCTTTCATCCCCGATGCGCCTACATGGGTGTCATGTAGAAGCTTCAACAATCTCTCACGTGCGCGCTCGGGGATCACCACCCTCTGCCCCCAGTAAACTAACCCGTGGGCCACCGTCAAATCGTCCCTCCGATTGTAAAACGGCCTCAGATGGTTGCTGATCTTGTTCTTGTCAGTTGGCCAGCCCTTCAGGATAAAACTCAGCACCTGACGAAGAACAGGGTCTACCGTAGTCAACCGCCGGAGTTCGGTGGACGGAATGAAAGAGTCATCCAAGGCCTCCATGACAAGAACATACTCCTGCAAGTCTTCACAAGACCCCTCTTTTGCTGGTTGGGGCAGTCTACTGAGGGCGTCCGCATTTTGGTTCAACTCTCCCTTCCGGTACTCTATCTGATACGAGTAGGCACTTAGCAGCAACGCCCAGCGTTGTATTCTTGCGGCCGCCGTGTGAGAGACAGCTCGATTTTGGTGGAAAATGCTCACCAGTGGTTTGTGGTCCGTCACCAAAGTAAATGCACGGCCCCACAAATACTCTCTGAACTTTGTGACTCCGAATACGAGAGCCAATCCCTCTTTTTCCAGGTGTGCGTAATTCCGCTCTGCCTTTGACAAGGTACGTGAGCGAAATCCTACCGGTCGATAGTCATTACCATCCTTGATTGATAGCACCGCGCCGACGCCATACGGGGATGCGTCACACTCTAACCGAAGGGGCTTCGTCGGGTCGAAATGTGCTAGAATCTGGGACTGTTTCAACTGGAGTTTACTTTGTTCAAAAGCTTCTTCTGCGTCTTTCGACCAATGCCATTTATGCCCCTTGTTAAGCAGTTCGTACAGAGGGGACAACCGGGTTGCCATGTTTGGTAGGAACTTGCTATAATACGTAATCAAGCCGAGGTAGGAGCGAAGTTCTGACACGTCCCTTGGTCTCGGTGCCTTCAGGATTGCGTCTAAGTTGTCGTCTTTTGGGTGGAGGCCACGTGCGTCTATTCTATGGCCGAGGTAGTTGACTTCTGATTGACGAAACTTGCACTTGCCTTTGTTCAGCTTGACGCCCATCTCCCGCAATCGCTGAAGGACCACTGGAAGCGTGGACTGACCCTTCTTCTCTGCAACCAGAATGTCGTCGAGGTACACTTGTACCCCCGGCAGATCCTTCAGTAGTAACTCGATCCTCCGCTGGAAAATAGCTGGCGCCGATGCGATTCCGAACGGCAGCCTATTGTAGGAAAATAGGCCCTTGTGAGTGTTAATGACACACATTTGACGGGAGTCTTCGTCCAGGCAAACCTGGTTGTAGGCGTTGCTCAAGTCAAGGGTACTGAACACTTCCCCACCGTTGAGAGACGCGAAAATGTCTTCGATTACTGGAAGTGGGTATTTCTCCGTGTGACAGGCGGTGTTTAGTGTCAGCTTGAAATCACCACAAATTCGAATGTTCCCGTTCTTTTTTACCACTGGAACAATGGGAGTAGCCCACTCTGCGTGTGTTACAGCAGACAACACTCCTTCAGCCACCAAGCGATCAAGCTCTTCTGTCACCTTTGTTCTCAATGCGTATGGAACGGGTCTTGCTTTCAAGAACCTAGGAACGGCGCCAGGGCGTAAGAGCAACTTGACCGGAGGTCCCTCCAGTAACCCCAGGCCTGGCTTGAAGAGATCCGAGTACTCAGCCAGGATAGCTGGTAGGTCGTTTTGGCTCATTGACACTGGTCTTGATTCCCCCGGCGACGTCCCGTCTCCAAGGTGAAGCACAGGGACACCACAAGCTCCCATGTCACGGATTAAGTCCCGACCGCACAACGACGGTCCAGCGCAAGCTTACGGTGAAGCCAGCATTTTGAAGCCGGAAACTCAAAAGCGAGACAATATTTTTACGAATTGCTATATGAATAAAACAAAAACAAAAAAAGGTTCAGAAATATCTGTATACTCTATGCCATCATAAATACCCGACAAAAAAAGAGCAACAAAACAATTTGGTCGGGGCATGAAATTTGATTTAAAATCCCAAGGATTTGTTTTCTAGAGCAATCTGAGCTTGAAGTAAAATTAATCGAAGTTGCAAATTCGCAATTTTGTTTTAAAAAAACTGCTCTTTCCTAAAGTACGATTTAGTAACGTTATTATTATGCCAAAAATTATTGTTAGTTTGAGTGAAGTCAGCAGTTTAAAAGCAACGACCTGAATGGACAAAACACCACTTCTATATATCGGTGAAGTCCACCACATTGTTGCTCACCTCAAACTGTCTTGAAAGACGGTTCTGCTCAACCAAGAGACGCATATTTTGTGAGCCGATCTAAAATAAACATACCCGCCAAGCTTGGTCCAATATTATTAAGACAACCCAATGCAGACGAATAATCTTATTGCTCACTTGTACATTGATAAATGTCTCATTCAGAATCAACATGGATTTTCTACTGGAGCATTCTGTAACACTTTACTGGTTGACATTTTTTTTTTCTGGATCCATTGACATTGGAGGCAGAAGTGAACTGTTTGTTTTTAGATTTGAGGAAGGCTTTTGACCTTGTGATCATGACTTGTTTTTTTATGTAAACTTAACTTACTGTTACTAGATCACGTTTTGTTTTTGGATTAAGGATTATTTAAGTGAACGAAAGCAGTGTGTTGTACTTGGTGGGGGAAAATTCGAATATGTAAAAGCTGAGCCTGGTGTTCCCAAGGGCTCTGTGCTGGGTCCTATGCTCTTCTTGGTCTGTAGAAACGACATCATTATTGACATACACAGTCAAATATAATATTATTTGCAGACTATTACCATATTCATAAATTAGTTACATATTCTAGCGATGTTACAAATTTACAAGGTGGTCTAGACAAAATTTCTGTATGGTTGACAACATAAAAGATAAATTTAAAAGCAAAAAAAAGAAATGCGTACGCGTCAAACTTACGAAGAAAAGAGTTTCATTACTTCCGCTTACACAATGAATATTTAAATAGTTAAACTTAACTCAAGCGTAAAGTATCTGGGTGTTATGTTATCCAGTGATTTATCGTGAAATTTTATACAAAGTAATTTTCGACAGGCTTCAATATAAGTTAAGGAAACATTATACTTTACATTTATTCGTCCGTGCATTGAATACGCTTCAGTTGACTGGGATCCACATCAAATATATTTAATAGACTAGCTAAAAAAAATCGATGTCCTAAATTTGTATTAAAGAAATGCGAAGTTGGAGCAAGTGAACGGAGTGAACGGAGAAAGCTTTTTTAGGCAGATTATTTTAGGCGATATCTACAACAATAAACTACTAATCAAAAGATATACTTTTTTTTACAGGAACCTTTTTGTGTGTCAGGAGGAACAGATCACCCACACACATTCAGACCATACGCTTGACACACTGATACTTTCGCTTATTCCTTTTTCCCAAAAACCATTGAAGAGTGGAATAGGTTGCCGATAGGTGCGTTGAAGGCAAATTTTTAAGATGTTTTCTGGTGATCAGTGGTGTTTTTTATGTCATATTACAGTCTTCATAAAAATATAGTGCAGGTTTGTATTGCATATGTTCCTAAAAAATAAAAAAAATATATAACTCACTTTCTGCAATAATGCCCTACGGCAATGTAGGTTTTTCTGTAAATAAAAAAAACGGTAACACGTACAAACGTTTTCTTTTTATATTGTTTCAGTATAAATATACATTATATGAGAAACTACACGATGCATTCTTAGAAATACATAAAACAAACACCAAAATTCTTTCCCTAGAAAAAACAAAAAACTCTCCTTTTTTTGTCACACGGTGACGAACGGTTTTATCTGGGTGATGCTAAGGTTAACAGGAATCACACTTGACCTAGCTGCTCTAACAAGCGAAGCGGCGAGACTGTTTCCCATTTTTTTCGACGGTTTTAAGACCTTAATATTGCAGACGCGTGTGACCTCTTATTGTTTATATTCTGTTCTCATTTTATGTAACTTGTTTCCTTGCCCTTCCGTCGCTCGGTCTCAGCTTGAGGAGAAATATCTTCCAGGACCAGCGTGCAGCTCCAGGAAACGAGCAAACTCTGCCCCTTCCAATCCCCTCACAGGCTTAAGCTGTCGTTGAAAAGAAAAGCAGAACAAAGTAGAAAGAAACAAAACATACAACACAAACCAAGGGGTGGCTACCACGCGATCTTTAAAGTTTACGCTTGTGTTGTTTGCAAAAAGGCAAGAAGCTCGTTTAGGAACAATGATGCTTCTTTGTGGCTAGAAGGAGTCACGGGACCTTTGTGTCTGCTTCGGAAGCCGCCGCCGCCATCGTAATGGAGTCTGCAGATATGGAGGAGGGCACCAGATGTTGTGACATTGCAGTAGCGGTTGACGCCGCCGCTCGGATTGTGAACGTTCTATGCGCTTCTCCTTTGATCTCAAGCCCTTCCCAGAACAAGTCATATATATATATAAACTGTTCTGATAGCCAAGTCAAAAGACCTGCTCTGCATTCCGAGAACAACGATCCTCGTTGTTTAAAGTGCAACTACTTCTAATGGGACAATAAGCGTGGCGTTCCCGAGCTGCCGCGTGGCTTCTTTGGAAGCGCGCTTAAAAACTGGGCATAGCCTCGTTACTCCTTTTGCTAGAACCATATAGATAATATTAGTTATGTTTTGACTATTAGCATAGGAGTTGAAATCTCGTGGCAGACAGCTCGTGAGAAACTTTATTTAGCGGAGGTGGAGCTCTTTCTTAAGAATTATTTATTGCACTTGAGCACAATTATTTCTCGCAGAATCTGTTGAGTATAATACGGCAGTATTGAAGAGATGGAAACAAAATATTAGTTGTAAGAACACTGCAATCCACGCCGCTCGTAAATGTGAAAAAAAAACGCACAATTTAGAAATAAAGAAGAAAATTCTCTGATTTTAGCCCCTTAGCTTTGTTAGAGGCGGGGTTTATGCCGCACGTCTGGGAGCTTCCTGGCTCGTGACGACGACCATTCCCCGAAGTGAAGAACCCAGGGGTCCAGTGGAGGTGGGAGAATTGGTAACGTAACGAACGGTTTAATTACATGGTTGCGATACAGTCGTCAAATCCGAGAGAACTAACGGAGCAGCCTCACGCTCCGCCTTATATAGGGTCCGTTTTCTCCCTCACTCCCCGCCAGGGCAGCAAGTGCGCAGCAGCGACCCGCCGTCAAGTGCGTCGTAGCAAAGTCCGCCGCGTCGTAGCCAGAAGTGCGTCGTAGCCAAAGTTCTCCGCAGTTAGGTCATGCCTCTCTCCTCTCCTGAGCGCACCAACCCCCACGCACACACACACGTCCCGTTGACGTCACGCACGCGCTGAGACCTGTCTCGTGCAGGCTCAGACAGGCGGCCGACAGCCCTGGACTCGTCGGGACTCGTTTCGTGCAGGAACAGACAGGCGGGCGACGGTGCCGGACAGATTCATGACTCGTTTCCGCAGCGTTGAAACTCGGAAGAAGGTTGCCGAAGGTTCCATTCTTAACAGCCCCTCCGGGGCCAGGGAAACCTCGAATGGCCGGTGGTACAATCGCTGGCCTGAAGAGGTGGGCTGGGAGTAGGCCTTGAGAAGACGCTGCAAGCACCAAACAAACTCCCAAACCTCTCACAACTAAGGCATCAGCGGAAACGTCCCCCACAACACCACGCCACACCGCAGTCAAACGCTCGGAATTCAGCAGAGACCCGCCAGACTGGACTACGGATTACCAAAATTTGCCAAAACACTGCAAATTTAAAACCTTAGGACAATTTCGGGTATTGAGACCCGCTGTCGCCAAAACAAAACTAATTTTTCCAAAGAGGTCACAATGAACAAAATACAAAAGACAAAAACTCTTCGCAATTTGTGAGGTCCTTTTTGGGGGTTTTAACGAAGTGCCTCTACTTTGATCCTCATTCCCGTGGATGACGGAGACCTCTGAGATCATCACTCCCATTTTTGGTGATATCAGAAAAATCTGCTCAACCCATCGGCATTGCCATTAAATTTGCCTTTCCTGTTTCTTACGCTGAAGTCATAGTGATCGATTTTCCCGCGATTTCTAGACGTGAAAATGCGGTCCCTATAGCGCCGATAAAACAATCCGCCTTTTTCATGCCCCGTCACATTGGTCCTAGCAATCGGTGGCAATCAGTTCGTCGAACGACGTTTCATGGACAAATCGTTTCGTCGACAGTGCGATGTTTCATCGACAGATCGTTTCGTGGAAACGAGCGCCCGCTCGTTTCGTCGACAGACGTTGCGACGTTTCGTCGACAGCTCGCTCTGCCAGCTCCGCCAGCTGCACCTCCTCGCGGCCTCTGCGCCTGCGCGGCGAGCGGCCTTGTGCTGGATGGATGGATGAATGGATGAAAGATGGCCGACTGGGCCAAGTAGGGCGAACCAGTGCGCAGCCATCTTGCCTCACCGACTTAAACCATCTCAATTTTTTTCCTCCTTTTTTTTTCGGGGGGGGGGGGGAGGGGGGGGGGTGTTATTGATCGCACCGATGTCGGAACTTACGATTTCTATGGTTTCGCTCGTGTGTTTGCCCAAACCTTTGGGGAAGCGTTGCCAAAGACGGAAAGTTTTGTTCTCGACCACTGCTACGCTTTCGGCAGCATACGTGATCGAGGTGTCTGTACGTCATCGAATGCAAGTTGCAACCCTTCGCTGGCTGGATTGGTTTTGCTCTGTATGTTTATACAGCCTTGACGGAGATGCGCCTCAACGGGCAATCGTTCTCTTAGCTGTAGATGAGAAATTTAGCCAGTGCAGTACAACCGCTAACCTGGGGTTTTTAACGTGCATCACGCAGTAGTGATCACATGAGCGCGTGCCGGTACGAAACTCATCCAGATCGAAACGGGCGGGGGCGGCGGGGATCGAACCCACGAGGTTCCCAGCGCAAGCTTTCGCTCCACGCTCCGAGCTGAGACACGTTAGCCCACTCGGCCACTTCCTCCCCCTTCGCTGGCTGGCCGCCGGCACTTCGGCTGTTTTCACGAAGTGGCAGAGTTTTTCCAGAGCAAGTGTATCTTTCCGCGCGTCGCGTCTTTTGGTAGAATCCTCAAGAGCCAGCTGAACATAGCATAGATAGTCCACACGTCAAAAAACTTAAAATCTTTGAAAAAAGAAAGAAAAAAAATTGAAAGAAAAAGCGAGGCCTGTTCGCATGTACACAGCATTTTATCGTTGAAAATGGCATAAAATCGGTTGTTAAGCTAATTGGCACCTGGTCTTAGCCGCTAGCAATAAAGTTTGGAGGAGACTGAGCATTCGGTTTCGCGTAGTTTACTTTTACGGTAATAAAACACGGTTCTTTTTTCCTCCAAACACCGGGTATTCAACGTACTGTACTTACCAGACCGCATACGATTTTTAGATTTTAGCATATTTAGCTTCTGGATATTAAATACCACAATAGTTCTGCATATGTTATGTCTGTACTGAAATTTTGCATGCACATAAACCAATGTGTGACCAAAAAACATAATATTTGGAAGCCGCTCTTATATGCAAAGAGGTGGGTCACAAACTCGCCCCTGGTATCTGTCTGCTAGCATCGATAAAAACAATTGAATGTCGCGCCTGAGGACCAGTCGGCTGCTGCCGACAGGTCTCGTCTAGTGGTACTACCAGTACTACGGCTTACAAGGCCTTGGATGTGGCGGCTGCTCGAGAGGAGCTATATAATGCATTAAGTTGCTTATTTGATATCAACTATGGTTTACTTTGTGTAATAAGACTAAACTTGGGGTAATGTTTTATTTATCTACTACCAATTCTCGTGTTGTTTTATTATTATTATTATTTATTTTTTTTGCTTTGCAATGTAGCGTTTTTTAGGTTTACTCGCGGGCACCGTGCTCGCGGGAATGCGAGTGTCATTGGTTTTCGTGCTTTCGTTATTTAGCTTTATTTGATATTGTTTACAGCCCCCTTCTTATGTAACGTCTTTTTTAAACGGCCCTCAAGGATAAATGACGGCGAAACGAGTGTTACTAAACAGCTTTTTCGCGTATAAGTCGCAGTAGCCAGTAAAACACTGCATCACTTTTTCTTTTGAATAATTGAGGGTAATGTTTATGTTTAATTTAAATTGAAATATTAGGGTTCTAATGTAGAAATAAAAGGAGGCAAGCTGTATTTTTGTTTAAAAATAACCAATATAAAAAAGTCAGTGTCCACGATTTTTTTTCGCAACCCATTATTGGATCGAAGTTTTGTTTTGCGCCTACGCATATTTTTCTCCACCACTTTTCTTCTTCCAGCAACTTTCGGTTCCATAAACGGGCATCGTAACTTGCAAATATCCGAATAGGCCGCGCGCGAAGTCCTGTGCGCTCTTGCTTATTCCATGTGACACGGATGAGAGCGACAGGGTGCGCAGTTGCTCTCCTTGGAGAGCAACTGCGCTAGGCATCGTCTTTGTCATCTGTTACAACCGCTTGTACATTGAGTTTTCAACAATCCTTCCAAAGCCGCAAAAAAAAAGTTTGTCGACGAAACGTGCTGTCCACGAAACGATTTTCGACGAAACGTCACAGTGTCGACGAAACGTGTGTCCATGAAACGTGTGTCCACGAAAAGTTGTCCACGAAACGTAATTCCACGAAACGAGTTTCGACGAAATGATAGGGACCCCTAGCAATCTCCTGAGCTGTACCGCGAAATCCTGACACACTAGGATCGCTCTTCTGCTCGACTGTCAAAGACACTCTGTCTACTCGCAGCAGACGATCAAAATTACGTGACGTCGGAGCTACGAGAGATCTTTTAATGATCCCGTCTTCCTCCGCCTTTTTCGCCGGCGCGTTGGGACGGCGTACGCTTTCTAGTGCTACGAGGTCAGGCTGTTCTACAGCCTGGACCCTCTCATCCCGGAGTTCTCTGCCTCCAACTCTGGGAGTGCTTGCTCCCCGTCAGCTCGCCACTTTGTTAACGAGTGATCCAGAGCCAGAAGCAGCTGACGGGGAGCAAGCACTCCCAGAGTTGGAGGCAGAGAACCGGGATGAGGGGGTCCAGGTTATAGAACAGCCTGACCTCGTAGCACTAGAAAGCATACGCCGTCCCCAACGCGCCGGCGAAAAAGGCGGAGAAGACGGGATCATTAAGAGACTCTCGTAGCTCCGACGTCACGTAATTTTGATCGTCTGCTGCGAGTGGAGCAGAGTGTCTTTGACAGTCGAGCAGAAGAGCGACCTAGTGTGTCAGGGTTTCGCGGTTCAGCTCAGGAGATTGCTAGGACTAATGTGACGGGGCATGAAAAAGGCGGATTGTTTTATCGGCGCTATAAGGACCGCATTTTCACGTCTAGAAATCGCGGGAAAATCGATCACTATGATTTCAGCGTAAGAAACAGGAAAGGCAAATTTAATGGCAATGCCGATGGGTTGAGCAGATTTTTCTGATATCACCAAAAATGGAAGTGATGATCTCAGAGGTTTCCGTCATCCACGGGAATGAGGATCAAAGTGGGGCACTTCGTTAAAACCCCAAAAGGACCTCACAAATTGCGAAGAGTTTTTGTCTTTTTGTATTTTGTTCATTGTGACCTCTTTGGAAAAATGAGTTTTGTTTTGGCGACAGCGGGTCTCAATACCCGAAATTGTCCTAACGTTTTAAATTTGCAGTGTTTTGGCAAATTTTGGTAATCTGTAGTCCAGTCTGGCGGGTCTCTGCTGAATTCCGAGCGTTTGACTGCGGTGTGGCGTGGTGTTGTGGGGGACGTTTCCGCTGATGCCTCCGTTGTGAGAGGTTTGGGAGTTTGTTTGGTGCTTGCAGCGTCTTCTCAAGGCCTACTCCCAGCCCACCTCTTCAGGCCAGCGATTGTACCACCGGCCATTCGAGGTTTCCCTGGCGCCGGAGGGGCTGTTCCCATACAAAA